>SJYC01141127.1:0-60469 GCA_006408675.1 Madoqua kirkii | reverse complement strand
CCCTCCCCGCCCCGCCGGGATCCCGGAGCGGGAGGGTCCTCCGGCCCCCGCGCCCCGCTTCTTCCCATCGCGTCCCCCACCGCCGAATCTGCCCCTGAAGACCCTCGTTTCCGGTTTCCCTAGCGGCTTCTCTGGTCCTTTCTCTTCTTTTCCAGGCTGAACCGGTGACCTCGTTGTAGTTGGGGATTCGCCGAGCATCACTCGGCCGACGCGTCCCGAGACTTTGGGCGGAAACTGAATACGAACCGCTCCGTTCACTGCCTTGTGCCGAGTTCCTCACTGTGGACGAGGCGGGGACCAGGAGTCTTGCCCCAAGTTCTGTGCCTAGAGATCGCTGAGGAGCGATGGACAGGCTTCTTCCGGCAACTTTGGAAGCCAGTCAGCAGTTAGACAGTTTCATCCTGTTTAACGTGAATAAATGGTCTGCAAACAGTCATTCTATCAGTCACTCCACTGGCCAAACACCCTAATGGCTCCGTATTCCCTCACAGCAGGGACTTCAACGTGAGGGTCCAAGAATCACCGAAAGGGATTGCAAAGGCGCTGTCTGCCGACCCCACCTCCCAAGTTTGATCCACAAAGTGTGGGGTAGGCCTGAGAGGCCTCATTCTCTGTACAGGCGATGCTGAGTTGCTGTGATGGGAAGTTTGAGAACTGGGGCAGGATGAAACTCCAAGGCCCTTTGTGATTGGGCTTCACAAGCATCATTATCTACCAATCCTTAGTTTTCACACCTTGTCTACTGAACCCCTCCTATGGCCCTAGGGTGATGTTAACCGCATTTTAGGGCTGAGGAAGCTGAAGAGAAGTTGTTGTTCAGTCTCTCAGTCAAGTCTGAGAGATTCTTTGTGACTCCGTGGACTGCTTCGTGCCAGGCTTTCCCATCCTTCATTGTCTCCCAGAGTTTGCTCAAACCCATGTCCATTGAGTAGGGATGCCATCCAACCATCTCATCCTCTGTCACCCCTTCTCCTCCTGCCCTCAATCTTTCCCAGCATCAGGGTCTTTTCCAAGAGTCAGCTCTTCACATCCAATGGCCAAAGTATTGAAAGAGAAGGGATTTTCCTAAAGTCTTTAAAGGCATAGCCCATAAGTGGAGCACGGCTCCCACCAGCCTGTTTCCAAACCAAGTGCCTGAGCCAAGTTAGTCTTGGACCAGAACAGTGTTTCCCACTCCTCTGTCTCCCTAAAACTCCAAGATTTTCAACTCTGAGACTCTCTCATAAGGTTAAAATATATTCAGGGACTCCTGGAATCCACTGATCAGGAAAATCATAGTAAGCACAGTGTTTCTATGAATTTAATGGTGCCTTTCTTTCGGGGAAGAGGGGTGTAGCCCTGCACCTGTGGGATCTTAGTTCCGCAACCAAGGGTTGAACCCAGGCCATGTCAGTGAAAGCACCTGGTCCTAACCACTGAACTGCCAGGAAATTCTTAGTGGTGCTTTTAAATAATTTTGGTTTTTAATCTACCAACTGCAGTGGACTTATCTATAAGTATAAATAATTTACTCAGAGGGTTAGATTGGTGTCAGTGTGAACTTTCAGATTGTAGTATTAGTAATAATATTTTAGTAGTATTTCTTATTAACAAGAGTGCTTCCCTGGTGGTTGAGAGGTTAAAGCGTCTGCCTCCAATGCGGGAGACCCGAGTTTGATCCCTGGGTCAGGAAGATCCCCTGGAGAAGGAAATGGTATTCTTGCCTGGAGAATCCCATGGACAGAGAAGCCCAGTGGGCTACAGTCCACGGGGTCGCAAAGAGTCAGACACGACTGAATGACTTCACTCACTCACTCACTCAACGTGTATTGGGTCCAAACAATGTACTAAATCCTTTACATATGCTATCCTCCTTATTCTTCACATTAACCCCAAAGGGTAGGTACTCTTACTTTTCTTACTTTACACATTAGGAGAGTGGCCCCAAACCTTTTGGGAACCAGGGACCAACTTCGTGAAAGACAATTTTTTATGATGGGGGATGGGGGAGATGGTTTGGGGATAATTCAAATGCATTACATTTCTTGTGCACTTTATTTCTATTATTGTTACCCCAACTCCACCTCAGATCATCAGCATTAGATCCCACAGGGTGGGGACCCCTGCAGTAGGAAACCAGCATCTAAAGATATTAATTGACCTGCTCAGCGCTCACCACTGTTCACAGCTGAACCCAACGCAGACACTCCAGGGTCCACCAAGTCAGCCTGCTTCCACGGGTTCACTCTTAATGTGCTGGTCACTCAGTCGTGTCCAACTCTTTGCGACCCCATGGACTGCAGCCCACCAGGCCCCTCTGTCCATGGGATTCTCCAGGCAGAATACTAGAGTGAGTAGCCATCTCCTTCTCCAGGGGATCTTGCCGACGCAGGGATGGAACCCGTGTCTCCTGAATTGCAGGCAGATTCTTTACTGCTTGAGCCACCAGGGAAGCCCACAAGTTCACTGCCTGCCTCAGATGACACTGAGGCCCACCCCAGACCACTCCCTTCTTTGTCTAGCCAAATTCTCTTCATCACCTCCAGTTCAATCCAGAAACTGACTCCTCTTTCAACCAGCTGCTTCTAAATCTCCTAAGCTACTCTTCCCTGTATCAGCATTGTGATGACTTGTCTCTTAGTTTCAATTCAGTACCTTTTCTTAAGTCCCTCCCCAGGGCAAGGGCTTAGCCACTGCTCAGGGTATAAGGGCAATCAGGACAAGCTACCTTCCAAGAGCTTACCATCTGCTAATGGGTGTAGGTCAGTTTCATAAATCATTCCAGTTAAAGCAGAACGTTAAAAAGTCTAGCAATGTAGAAAGAACACTAAACAAGTCTAGCAGCAAGTATACTGGACTGGGGGCAAAACTGAACTGGGTTTGAACCTAGTTCTATTATTTATCAGTTATGCAAGCTGGTACGTGTTACCTCTGAGCCTCTGCCATTTCCTCTTCTGTATGCTAGATAATGATGGCAGTGAGGACTGTTAAGAGGACATCTCAAGAGCACAGGGCAGTGTAATAAGGCCTGGAAAAAGGAGATACAAGAGGTGTCGGGCCAGACGCTCTGAAGACGGGGCATCTAATGGAAGTCCAGAGACAGTGCAGACAAAGAGGTAAAAGATTTTCTTGTGGTTCAGAACCTGGTTCACACTTGGGAAGGGCTTCCCCAGTGGTGCTAGTGCTAAAGAACCCACCTGCCAATACGGGAGACAGAAGAGATACAGATCTATTCCTGGGTCGAGAAGATCCCCTGGAGGAGGAAATGGCAATCCCACTCCAGTATTCTTGCCTGGAGAATCCCTTGGACAGAGGAACCAGCTGGGCTACAGTCCATGGGGTCGCAAAGAGTCGGACATGACTAAAGCAACTTAGCACAGCACAGATCCTTGTTCACACTTGGGAAGAGGCTGTCACAAACCACAAGGCAAGGATGGGAGTTCCTGAATGATGGTAGCAAAGGAAGGTCTGGTTTGGGACTCTACAAAGTTAGTTAGCTTTTCATGCAGAAGCAGCTCTGAGGCTGGGGACCACATTCTCAATCAATAGCTGTGTATTAGTTCAGGCTGCCATATCGGGATACCATACCTTGGCTGGCCTAAGTAAAAGAGATTTCTTTTCTTATAGTTCTGGAGGCTGGAAGTCCACGATCACGGTTCCAGCTGATTTGGTTCCCAGGAGAGGGCTCTCTTCCTAGCCTATAGATAGCTGCCTTCTCACTCTGTCCGGAAACAGGCTTTCCTCAGCACTACCGTCACAGAAAGAACAAGCTCTCTGGTGTCTCTTCTTATCAGAACACCGATCCTATCAGATCAGGGCCTCACCCTTCTGACCTTATGAATTTACCCTTAATTAGTTCTGTAAAGGCCTCATCACCTAATACAGCCACACTGGAACTAGGATTTTAGCATGGGAAGGGGGTTGGGGAGACATATTTGGTCCCTAACAAGCTACATGTGATGCCAGAAAGCATATCAAAGTCAGGGCTTTGTCCTCCAGCATCGGTTTGAGAACACAAATGAACCCACCCCAAAGATGATCAAGATAAGAAAGTGGAAAATAAATACTAATTTGGCATTTTAGGTTGGAGGAAGAAAACAGCTTGCTTGGACAAAGAATGAGAAGTTGAAAGAACGAGGAAACTGGCTACTCTGGGCTGCTGCTGCTGGTGGTGCTAAGTCGCTTCAGTCGTGACCGACTCTGTGCTACCCCAGAGACGGCAGCCCACCAGGCTCCCCCGTCCCTGGGATTCTCCAGGCAAGAACACTGGAGTGGGTTGCCATTTCCTTCTCCAACTCTGTGCTAGGGGGACTCAGTTCTGAGAAAGCCAGGTAGGAACAGGGGACAAATCCAAGGCCTTGACTGACCTGAGATTATCAGTCAAGTCTAGGGAAAAACAGCTGAGCATTGGCCTTGAGGAGCTCAGATGGCAGGTGAGATGCTCTTGAATTCAGCAGGCCATGGATGCATGTTTGCATCTTCTCAGGGTACAGTGGGCCAGACTAGCAATAATTTCCCTCCAGCCACAGAAATTCCAGGGGGAGCTTAATCATGGAAGCAGTCTATACAGATAGTCCCTTGGACATTCACTTTACTTATTTCCTAGTTTTTCTTAGTTGCAAAAATATTGGTACCAATTGATTTTCAACCTCAGAATGGGGCAGGGAAAGGGGAGCTGCAGAGCAGTGAAACTGAACTATATGAAAGTGATTCAATGGTTCAGGGTCTTTGAAGCCTTAGAGCAACTGGGAATAAATGCTGAAAGTAGTGATCAGTGAGGGGAACTGAGTAGAGGAAGGAGATGATGGTGGAATGTGTTCAGAAGCTCAGAAGAGGAAAAGCAAAGGTTTAGGGGCTCAGAGATCTGAGTTCTGACTCTCCGATGGACAAAGTGTTGCAAATGTTCACCCTCCCCAACGCCCAGTTTTGTTTTTTTTAATTGCAGGACAATTGCTTTACAATACTGTGTTGGTTTCTGCTGCACAACAATGTTGCTACTGCTGCTGCTGCTAAGTCCCTTCAGTTGGCAAGGGCTTAGCCACTGCTCAGGGTATAAGGGCAATCAGGACAAGCTACCTTCCAAGAGCTTACCATCTGCTAATGGGTGTAGGTCAGTTTCATAAATCATTCCAGTTAAAGCAGAACGTTAAAAAGTCTAGCAATGTAGAAAGAACACTAAACAAGTCTAGCAGCAAGTATACTGGACTGGGGGCAAAACTGAACTGGGTTTGAACCTAGTTCTATTATTTATCAGTTATGCAAGCTGGTACGTGTTACCTCTGAGCCTCTGCCATTTCCTCTTCTGTATGCTAGATAATGATGGCAGTGAGGACTGTTAAGAGGACATCTCAAGAGCACAGGGCAGTGTAATAAGGCCTGGAAAAAGGAGATACAAGAGGTGTCGGGCCAGACGCTCTGAAGACGGGGCATCTAATGGAAGTCCAGAGACAGTGCAGACAAAGAGGTAAAAGATTTTCTTGTGGTTCAGAACCTGGTTCACACTTGGGAAGGGCTTCCCCAGTGGTGCTAGTGCTAAAGAACCCACCTGCCAATACGGGAGACAGAAGAGATACAGATCTGATTCCTGGGTCGAGAAGATCCCCTGGAGGAGGAAATGGCAATCCCACTCCAGTATTCTTGCCTGGAGAATCCCTTGGACAGAGGAACCAGCTGGGCTACAGTCCATGGGGTCGCAAAGAGTCGGACATGACTAAAGCAACTTAGCACAGCACAGATCCTTGTTCACACTTGGGAAGAGGCTGTCACAAACCACAAGGCAAGGATGGGAGTTCCTGAATGATGGTAGCAAAGGAAGGTCTGGTTTGGGACTCTACAAAGTTAGTTAGCTTTTCATGCAGAAGCAGCTCTGAGGCTGGGGACCACATTCTCAATCAATAGCTGTGTATTAGTTCAGGCTGCCATATCGGGATACCATACCTTGGCTGGCCTAAGTAAAAGAGATTTCTTTTCTTATAGTTCTGGAGGCTGGAAGTCCACGATCACGGTTCCAGCTGATTTGGTTCCCAGGAGAGGGCTCTCTTCCTAGCCTATAGATAGCTGCCTTCTCACTCTGTCCGGAAACAGGCTTTCCTCAGCACTACCGTCACAGAAAGAACAAGCTCTCTGGTGTCTCTTCTTATCAGAACACCGATCCTATCAGATCAGGGCCTCACCCTTCTGACCTTATGAATTTACCCTTAATTAGTTCTGTAAAGGCCTCATCACCTAATACAGCCACACTGGAACTAGGATTTTAGCATGGGAAGGGGGTTGGGGAGACATATTTGGTCCCTAACAAGCTACATGTGATGCCAGAAAGCATATCAAAGTCAGGGCTTTGTCCTCCAGCATCGGTTTGAGAACACAAATGAACCCACCCCAAAGATGATCAAGATAAGAAAGTGGAAAATAAATACTAATTTGGCATTTTAGGTTGGAGGAAGAAAACAGCTTGCTTGGACAAAGAATGAGAAGTTGAAAGAACGAGGAAACTGGCTACTCTGGGCTGCTGCTGCTGGTGGTGCTAAGTCGCTTCAGTCGTGACCGACTCTGTGCTACCCCAGAGACGGCAGCCCACCAGGCTCCCCCGTCCCTGGGATTCTCCAGGCAAGAACACTGGAGTGGGTTGCCATTTCCTTCTCCAACTCTGTGCTAGGGGGACTCAGTTCTGAGAAAGCCAGGTAGGAACAGGGGACAAATCCAAGGCCTTGACTGACCTGAGATTATCAGTCAAGTCTAGGGAAAAACAGCTGAGCATTGGCCTTGAGGAGCTCAGATGGCAGGTGAGATGCTCTTGAGTTCAGCAGGCCATGGATGCATGTTTGCATCTTCTCAGGGTACAGTGGGCCAGACTAGCAATAATTTCCCTCCAGCCACAGAAATTCCAGGGGGAGCTTAATCATGGAAGCAGTCTATACAGATAGTCCCTTGGACATTCACTTTACTTATTTCCTAGTTTTTCTTAGTTGCAAAAATATTGGTACCAATTGATTTTCAACCTCAGAATGGGGCAGGGAAAGGGGAGCTGCAGAGCAGTGAAACTGAACTATATGAAAGTGATTCAATGGTTCAGGGTCTTTGAAGCCTTAGAGCAACTGGGAATAAATGCTGAAAGTAGTGATCAGTGAGGGGAACTGAGTAGAGGAAGGAGATGATGGTGGAATGTGTTCAGAAGCTCAGAAGAGGAAAAGCAAAGGTTTAGGGGCTCAGAGATCTGAGTTCTGACTCTCCGATGGACAAAGTGTTGCAAATGTTCACCCTCCCCAACGCCCAGTTTTGTTTTTTTTAATTGCAGGACAATTGCTTTACAATACTGTGTTGGTTTCTGCTGCACAACAATGTTGCTACTGCTGCTGCTGCTAAGTCCCTTCAGTGGTGTCCAACTCTGTGCGACCCCATAGACGGCAGCCCACCAGGCTCCCCCGGTCCCTGGGATTCTCCAGGCAAGAACACTGGAGTGGGTTGCCATTTCCTTCTCCAATGCATGAAAGTGAAAAGTGAAAGGGAAGTCACTCAGTCGTGTCCGACTCAGCGACCCCATGGACTGCAGCCTACCAGGCTCCTCCGTCATTAGGATTTTCCAGGCAAGAGTACTGAGTGGGTTGCCATTGCGTTCTCCAGCACAACAACGTGAATCAGCTAAAATACATCCCCTCCCTCTTAAACCTCCCTCCCACCTCCCTCAGTTTTCTATCACATGGAACTGGGTGGAAATGATTAAAAGGTCCTCTAGTGGCTTCCTGGTGGCTCAGAGGTTAAAGCGTCTGCCCGCATCTGCCCGCAATGTTGGAGACCTGGGTTCAGTTCCTGGGTCTGGAAGATCCCCTGAAGAAGGAAATGGCAACCCACTCCAGTATTCTTGCCTGGAGAATCCAATGAACAGAGGAGCCTGGTGGGCTGCAGTCCAGGGGTCGCAAAGAGTCGGACACGACTGAGTGACTTCACTTTCACTTTCACTTAGGGAACTTAGAGATTTGGACTTCTAGAACCCTGGCCTCAGTCCTGGAACTGTTCACCCCTCCTATCTGAATAGAAGAGGATTGATGAGACCAATGGAAGTTTCTAGAACCCATGGCATGCTGTAGATTTAGCAGCAAAGCTCAACCCTTAAAGGCTATCTTTGAGCATTGGCAGGGAATCTTTTTAAACCAGTTGATTTAAAAGGAAGCAACTCCTCTAGTACACAGCAGGATGGAAGGCGTGGGGTGCAGAAGCAGATCAAAGGGCAACAAAAGAAGAAGCAGGCCAGAGGCGAGACAAACACGGCACCCCAACTACCAGGGTCCTACAGTTGCCACTTCCGTGATGAGGAAGTGGTGTGAGCTCAGAGGTCTCCCAAAAGCAGATCCTGAGACAACCGTTTGGGTGCTGGTGGTTTATCTCAGAGGCAGTGCCGGGAAACATAAGTGAATGAAAAGGGAAAGAGAAATCTGGGATGGAGACGCATCAACAAGCAGAGTGTTCACATACAGGTTACCACTGGGCAGCTGGGCTGAGTGTATTTAGCTGGTCAGGAAATGAGAAAATGCCGATTGACCTTACTTTATGTGTACCTGTGATCACAGCAAAGGGTTTTGTAAACATTAAATGGTATTTTAAATACCATTGTTGTGGTTCAGTCGCTAAGTCATGCCTGACTCTTTGCAACCCCACAGACTGCAGCACACCAGGCTCCTCTGTCCTCCACCGTCTCCCGGAGTTTGCTCAGATTCATGTCCATTGAGTCAGTGATGCCATCCAACCATCTCATCCTCTGTTGCCCCCCTCCTCTTTGGCCTTCAATCTGTCCCAGCATCAGGGCCTTTTTCAATGAATTGGTTCTTTGCATGCACAAGAACTTATTTAGAGACCTATTTGAAATTTTCTGTAAAAAGAAGTACTTTCCTTAAATTATCCTTTTATTTTTCTCCCTCCTTTTTTTTTTTTTTTCTTTTTGGCTGCACCGGAAGCATGCAGGATCTTACTTCCCCCACCAGGGATCAAATCCATACCCGCTGCAGTGGAAGCATGGAGTTAGCTCCTGGACTACTGGGAAAGTCTCAATCTCTTTTGTAAGTCTCTATTTTATATGTAAGGATAGTTTGAGTCAAGTTCAGCCATAACCTGCAAAAATCTCCAAGGGGCCTCAAAAATGAGGTCACAGGTAGTCTTGTGTATGTGTGTGCATGCTCAGTTGCTGAATCATGTCCAACTCTTGGCCATCCCATGGACTGTAGCCCACCGGGCTCCTCTGTCCATGGGATTTCCAAGGCAAGAATACTGGAGTGGGTTGCCATTTCCTTCTCCAGGGGATTTTCCCAACTCAGAGATCAAACTCCCACAGTGGCAGGCATTCTTTACCACTGAGCCACCTGAGAAGCCCAGAGGTAGCCTTACAGCTTTAGAAATCAAGACAGGAGCCTTTGGAAGTGGTTGGAAGAAGCTGGATGGGGATCTTAAATAGTTATCAGGTTTGTCGAGTTTCAAAAGTTGAGTGGGCAACAGGCTTTGACAAGGGAAAGGCAAATCAGGCCTGGTAGCTGAAGAGACAACAGGCTTCTCTATCCTTGAGTCCATATTTGTGTCCTAAGCCTCTGCAGCTAACTCTCAGGAAGTGACCTGAGCAGTGAGCCTCTCTGATGCTCAGCCATAGAGTATGTCACAACCAAGAAAGAATCTAGAGTTTGAATACAATGTATCAGATTCTGGCATCTGACACACATCAGCCTGCATCAGCACTGCCACTGGAGAGGAGTCAGTCATAATCAAGTTTATCCCTTTAAAAATGAATGAACCACAAGGCTCCATTAGTGATCCTGCAAGCTGGCCAGGCCTATTGATTTGTAGTTCTAAATTAATTATACTGACTCCAGTCTCAAAATCTCCTAAACTACATCCTATGATAAAAGATTAAGTGGCGATACACCAATGATAAACTCTGAACCCTACATGTCATTGATGAATTACAAAATTGTGATGCCTGTCCCATTCTCTTAAATAAACGTAATTATCAGCTTCATCTTCTTTTCCCTGTCTGTATCCCATATTCGAGGAGAAGGCAATGGCAAGCCACTCCAGTGCTCTTGCCTAGAAAATCCCATGGATGGAGAAGCCTGATAGTCTGCAGTCAATGGGGTCGCTAGGAGTCGGACACGACTGAGCGACTTCACTTTCACTTTTCACTTTCATGCACTGGAGAAGGAAATGGCAACCCACTCCAGGGTTCTTGCCTGGAGAGTTCCAGGGAGAGGGGAGCCTGGTGGGCTGCCACCTATGGAGTCGCACAGAGTCGGACACGACTGAAGCAGCATCCCATATTCGATAGCCAGCTGGTTTAGAAAATATAGTCAGGGCCGAGTCAAGAGGCTGGCCATGACCAATTGAGTTGGATCACCCAGATTTACCTTAATTCTTGGCTACAGATGGCTCCTTGAGGTTGTTGGAGGTTGAGGAATGAGAGAGGGGAAGAACTGGACAAGAAAGTGTGTCTGGATCAGTGGAGGGTTTTGACTTCTGTAAATGCACCTCAGGGTCACAAAAAGGGAAGACCACTTATTCTCACAAAATTGAATCTTTTATGGCTTTAGAATGTATAATTATTATTAGCTGCCTTGCTTGTAAAAAATGTATTCCGAGTTAAAATATTACTTGTAGAGAAGTGCTACACAATGCCTTTGGAATCACAGCTTAGCTCTTTAATAGAGGAGAAACGGAGAGGTGGTGGGATGTCAGTAGTTGGCAAGAGGAATTGAAAAGGGAGCCATGTGAGTGTGGACTCAATAGGCACCCACTTGTATGTGTCAACCTCCATCTCGAAATTTCCAGGAAATGGGAACATGGCAGTCACTCAGAAGGGAGAAGCAGGGCCTGGGAAAAATTGAAAAGCCATGTGTGATAACCGTTAATTCTTTACACACATTGGGCCTTAAGAAACTTTCTCTCTGAGGGGCCATTTGTGCAGAATGGATAAAGAACTGGAGTGTGTGCTCTGTTCTACAAATTGGGCTCTCAGGGTCTCCCTAGGTCTCCCAAGGAGGGTCAGAGGGACTTAGTAAGGGGACCACTGAGCTGGTCGCCCGGTCCTCTCTCCTTCCACCACCCAGTTTCTGCTTTCAGATGTTTTTATAAATCGGGAATATGAGTAATAGTTTACTGAGACAAGATATCCACCACTATGAAAAGTTTGCAAATCACAAGTTAAATACCCTTGGAACCAAGATTTCCATGATCCCGTGGCGTGTACCTATCTATGAGATCTCTTTCTGCTGAGTTTATTGCTATGACCTGAGCAGAGATGGAGAGAAGATTCCCGAGGAGGAATTGGGAACCCGGGCCCTGGATTTGGTGCTACTAGAGTCTGTGCTGTCACAGGACCAAATATTCACCAACTGCTGTTTCAGTCATTAGCACAAGCTTCAGTCTCATATGAGGTCTCACACATAGATGTGAGGGTCAGCTGTGTCTTGTCTTGAGTGTGACCACAGCTTATGATGGGGTTTCCAGGGTGGCTCAGTGGCAAAGAGTCCACCTGCCAGTGCAGGAGATGGAGTGCACTGGTGCGTTCAGTCTCTGGGTCGGGAAGATCCCCTGCAGGAGGAAACTGCGGCCCACTCCAGCATTCTTGCCTGGAGAATCCCATGGACAGAGGAACCTGGTGGGTGACAGGCCACAGGGTCTTGAAAGTCAGACATGACTGAGCAACTGAGCATGCACGCACACATACCGTATATAAAACAGATAACTAATAAGGACCTACTGTATAGCACAGGGAACTCTATTCAATATTCATAATAATTTAAGAGGGAAAATATGGAAAAATATTTGCATATATATATATAACTGAATCACTTTTCTGTACACTTGAAACCTATTAGGGTCTATTCGAGGGCCTGGTTTTTTTGTTTGTTTGTTTTACAAAATCACCTAATTCCTGTCTCTCACAGCACACTTTACAGAGAATTGATGAAATAATAAAAAATATTTTTAATTCCTTTGCACCAAAAGACTGACTGAAAAGATGAAAATAGCAGAGTTACCCAACAATAATCTGGGTATTGTTTATATTGAAAAACTTAAGAATGGGTATTTACAATACGTTTGTAGTAATGTAGAGATGTGTGTTGTGTTAATTGGAGACATCATTTTACAAAACTGATATGAGGTTATAGTTATAGCTGCAGAAAGTTTAAATGTAGGAAAACAAGGAAGAAATATATCAAATTATGTAGTTTTTGACAGATGGAAATTGTGATTTTTTTTTTCCTTCTTTCAGGACATATAATTCTACAAATTTCTTCTATTACCATGTCTTATTTTGTGATATGCTGCTGCTAAGTCGCTTCAGTCGTGTCCGACTCTATGCAACGCCATAGGCGGCAGCCCACCAGGCTCCCCCGTCCCTGGGATTCTCCAGGCAAGAACACTGGAGTGGGTTGCCATTTCCTTCTCCAATGCATGAAAGTGAAAAGTGAAAGTGAAGTCACTCAGTTGTGTCGACCCTCAGCGACCCCATGGACTGCAGCCCTTAAGGCTCCTCCATCCATGGGATTTTTCAGGCAAGTGTACTGGAGTGGGTTGCCATTTCCTTCTCCATATTTTGTGATATAAAGAATATAAACTTGTTTTTAAATTCTCTGTTAGACTTTTCTCTTTTTTGAAAATATTTATTCGGCTGAGCCAAGTCTTAGCTGCTGCATGTGGGATCTAGCTCCCTGACCAGGGATGGAACCCAGACCTCCTGATTTAAGAGCATGGAGTCTTAGCCACTAGACACAGGGACAACCCAAACATAATTTTTTAAAATAAAATAAAATAAAATTTTAAATAAATAAAAGAAGCCACTGTTTAAATAAATAGGACTAATTGCATTCATTTCCTTAGGACTAACGTAACAAAGTACCATAGAAATGCGCTGTCTCCGGGCTCTGGTGGTGACGGTCCGAAAGCAGGTGTTGGCAGGCCATGTCCTTCCCACACCTGCAGGGGACCTGAGCCTTCCTAGCCTCTTCTGGCTAATCAGGGGCGGCTGCCCGTCTTCAGCACACCCGCCGACAGCGCCTTAGTTCCAGGCCCAGGGCCTTCCTGGGCGTCAGTCTTCACCAGGCCGTCGTCTCATGAGGACCCTAGTCATGGTGGATTAAGGGCCCGGCTTGCTCCGTGACGGCTATACTTAACTACAATAATTCCATCTGCCAGGACTTCATTTCCAAATAAGGACACATTCTGAGACAGTGGGGGTTAGGAATTCAATATACCTTTTGGGTGCGGGACACAATTCAATCTGTAACAATGATTTGATAATTTTGCTTTAAAACTTATTTTATATTGGAGTACAGCTGATTCATAATCTTGTGATAGTTTCAGGTGCACAGCAAAGGGACTCAGGCATAAATATACATGGATCCACTCTCCCCCAAACGCCCCTCCCATGCAGGTTGCCACATGACATTGAGCAGAGCTCTCTGAGCTATTTGATGGGTCCTTGTTGGTGATCCACTTTAAATATACAGTGGTACATGTCCATCCCAGACTCCCTAACTGTAAGGGACATCCCCCATCCTCCTCCCCTGCTAACCACAAGTTCCTTGTCTGTCTGTGAGTCTGCTTCTGTTCTCCAGGTAAGTTTGTTTGTATCATTTGGGTTCTGCCTATATCTGCCAATATCATGATAATTCTCTTTCCAGGTCTGACTCTGTCTGACTTACTTTGCTCAGTATGACAGTCTCTAGGTTCTTCCATCTTGCTACAAATAGCGTTGTCTCATTCTTTTTACGGCTGAGTAGTATTCCATTGTATGTACATCGCACATCTTCTTTAGCCATTCATCTCTCAATGGACATTTAGGTTGCTTCCATGTCTTGGCTATTGTAAGCAGTGCTGCTGTGAACATTGAGATGCACGTATCCTTTCAAACCATGTTAACAATTTTGATGGTTTTACAGACATTGGGGACCGTTATTCATTCTCATTGTGATGCAGTGGTTTCCACATTTTAGCACGTGGGTAAGTTCAGAAAGGGTCACTTTGATAGGTTTTGCTAAGACTTCCTCACCCTCTCTCCTGCCACCCTGTTTCAGTCTCTAATGTGTATTTTTTAATTCATACTGAGTTCATAGCACTGTGTAGATCTATCCAAATTAAAAATCACACAAAACTCCAACAAGTTGCTTTCATCTACACAGTAACTTTTAAGCAGACTGACTTTATAATCAATGGCTTCAGTTTACAAATCACTATAAAGAATTACCTTTAAGTTAGATTGTAACAGAAAATTTCTTGGACCTTCTTACAAATATAAAACAGAGAAAAAAGAAGGAAGAAAACTAAAGTAGAAATAGGTTCAAGTAGAAATCAGTTTTTCTTGTTGTAAAGATAGACTATTTCTTCAGCACTGAGTAATTTGGGGTTTGTTTGGGATATTTAGGAATTAGCTAAATGTTTTAAAATAGTGTCTTACTGGCTTTGAACTATTTTGGGGGACTTCTACCCCCAACATGGTGGAAGATATTTTCATTTTTTTAAATTGAATTTCAGCATATTTATTTAATTTTTCAAAAAAATGCTGTCTTTTGCTAAGTTTGTAAGAATTTGCTTGATATAAAAATATAAATAAGGGACTATAGTATGGCACAGCTAAAGCAAACATGACTATTTTCTAAAGACAATTCCATTGCTGCTATGTGCCTTCAGAAGCAAAAATATTCATTGGTTACATGCACACATTTACACAGTGAGTGTTTTTGAGGCTCTCGGTGACGTCTTCAGATCAGCATGTG
Source organism: Madoqua kirkii (assembly GCA_006408675.1). Lineage (NCBI taxonomy): Eukaryota > Metazoa > Chordata > Mammalia > Artiodactyla > Bovidae > Madoqua > Madoqua kirkii. The sequence goes on along the minus strand of SJYC01141127.1, from coordinate 45,737 downwards.
TCTCCCACTGTGCAGTTATTCCTTTTTGGTTCCATTTTCTTGCAGACAATGCTTTGTGTCTAAAAAGCTAAGGAAATTAAACACAAAGCCATGTCAGTGCAAGGCAGCGTCACTACACAGGCCAGGAAATTAGGACTTGCTCTCCCAGCAGCTGGTGTTTGCCTACCCTGAACATGGTACGTCAGAAAAGTTCACACGGGGCAGTGAAGTCTGCTGAGATACGGGGAACATTGTTTCTCCCGACTCTGTGCCCAGGACGTGGGATTGCCTGAGTCCTTGGACGCTTACACTCCTAACCCCTCTTCTCGGCTCTGCAAGAAGGGCCACGGTTAAACTGACCAACTACCCAGGCAAGGCTGGCTGTCCGGGCACCGCCACTCTTCCTACGATCCACTCCCCTTGGCTGGGTGTTTGCCTGTGCCTGGCACTCAGCTCTTTTCCTGCTCCTCTCCTGCTCATCTCATTGAAGCCTCACACAAACTTGTGCAGCCAGCCCTCTCGTTTTCATAATTTCACAGACAAGAGAAAACCAAGACCTGAAGACATGAAGTCACGTGACCATGATGGCACCTTCAGAAAGTAGCAAATCCGGGACAAAAACCCAGATTCATGTGAACAACCCATGCTTCTGATCAGTCAGCTTTAGGTAACAGGTGCATTTTCACCAAGTTGCATGTGTGCTAAGTCACTTTAGTCATGTCTAACTCTTTGTGATCCCATGGACTGTAGCCCATCAGGCTCCTCTCTCCATGGGATTCTCCAGGCAAGAATACTGGAGTGGTTATCATTCCCTTCTCCAAGGGATCTTCTCCATCTAAGGGCTGAACCCGAGTCTCTTATGTTTCCTGCATTGGCAGGTGGGCTCTCCTGCATTGGCAGATGGTGCCACTTTAGAAGCCCCAAATCAACTATGCTTCAATTAAAAAATAAAAATTAGAGAAGAAACTCACACCTCTCTCTGCAAAGGAGCCTGGACCACATCTGATTTGTCTCGCTCTGGCCCATCGACTGCCTCTCATCAAGAAGAAAGCCTCGATGTCAGAGATTCTGTTGCCTGACAAGTGAAATACTTGGCATTATAGTAAGGAATCCTTGAACCTGCTCTACCTGTAATTATCATTACTTTTCAACATTCGCTGAATTCCAGCCACATAATAGATGCTCTTCTAGATACAGGTGGTTCTGGTCCTTTGGGCTTTCGATCTTAAGAAGCCAGCAAAGTTGGCAAACGTGCGAAATGAGGGGAAAGCACTCCGCTAACGTGGCTGTCTGAAAAGGGGGCACTTTTGGTGCCCTTTGGGCACATGTCTAGTCACACATTCTTGACAGCTATTTAAAGCTCTGGCTGACTGTGCAAAGATAAAGCCCAATTTGTTGGTCTGAACAAAGGCAAACAGATTGGACCCTAAGTGTGACTCTGTGCGCCATTTTGGAATGTCAGGGATCAGTTGTGTGACGTACATTTAAATTCATTAAAGACGAAGAAAACTATAACCTTGGAAAGTCTTCCCTGATTTGCCTGCTCCTTTCAGATGTATTTGATATGTCACACACACACAGAAATACACACACACAATCTAAACTTTGCTGAACACCTTCTTCCCTTACACGGTATTGAAGTGCAAGAGACAGTTGATAAATGGCATGAGTTATAACTGCAGCTCTGCAGGCGCGTGGCTGATGCCTGGGTTTTGGTGCCTCTGATATAACTGTGGTGGCACCCGAGAGGGGAAAAGACTGTGGACACTGATGCTGACTTTGTTGGGGAGCAGGGGAGGGACACGAGTGAAAAAGTATGGCTAACACAGACGCTGTAGCCGTTTGTGTTATATTCTGTTGCTGTTGTTTAGTCCTTAAGCTGTATCCAACTCTTTGTGACCCCAGGGACTGTAGCCCGCCAGGCTCCTCTGTCCATGGCATTCTCCAGGAAGGAACACTGGAGTGGGTTGCCATGTCCTCCTCCAGGGGATCTTCCCAACCCAGGGATCGAACCTCTGTTTCTTATGTCTCTTGCTTTGGCAGGCAGGTTCTTTACCACTAGTGCCACGTGGGAAGCCCAGAGGGGATCCAATAACCAGGGAGAATTTCAGGAGTAACTGACATGGTTCATGTGCCTAGCCCAGTGAGGTGATGCACCTGATAGGCGGGCCACTTCAATATGAATTCCTCCTCCCAGCCACAGGGGTACAGAGTGGAATCACCTCCTTACAGGAAAATTCCCACGATGGGAAAACACAAAGCAGAGGGTGGGGCTTCTGCTTCACTTCTGGAGAAAAGTCCGAAAAATGGAAATAAAAATGAGATTCCTCACCCCGGCCCGACCCCCACCAGCACACCCACCAGGCCTTCCACCCGCCCAAAGCTGCCTGTTTGTAACTACCCGACTGGTCACCCTAACAAGTATTGAGGGGCCTCCCCTCACCTTTTGCTAAATGTTCATAGTTAAGCATGATTATCCTTAACTACAAAGGACTAAAGAGAGAACATAAATGATCGTCAGCAGTTTAACCCACCCTGCAGACTCCCATTAGAAGGCAGGAGTCAGGGCTTAAATTTTTTTGGCTGCACCTGTACAGAATGTGGGATCTTAATTCCCCACCTAGGGATAGAACTTATGCCCCTTGCACTGGAAGTGCAGAGCTGTAACCACTGGACTGCCAGGAAGTCCCAGGGCTACCTCTCAGAGCAGGCAACGTGACAGCGGCCTGAAAACTGTGCCTTGATGAGCTCTCCCTCCAGAATACCTGAAGTGCCACTGTTGTTGAAACCTATTTACTCCTGCTGGAGAAGGCGACGGCACCCCACTCCAGCATTCTTGCCTGGAAAATCCCATGGACAGAGGAGCCTGGTGGGCTGCAGTCCATGGGGTCGCTAAGAGTCGGACACGACTGAAGCGACTTAGCAGCAGCAGCAGCAGCAGAGGACAAAGAGGGACTGAAGACTGCACGGATGGCAAAACAGGAACAGGAAAAATCCCGCTTAAAATTCACGGCCGCAAAAGCAGTTCTGAAATGTCTCCACACTTGGCGTAAATGATTGCAATGAACAGACCTGGACTCGCCATCAATCGGCAGGGCAATTAGTTAGGTGAATTTAATCAGAGAAGTCCTCTCTCTCCCCTTTCTTTCGCTGTGCATAGCCAGTGGTGGAGGCAGCGTGTGTTTCCAGGTTCAGTCCCTTAGAACTGTTTTCAAAGCAGAAATATTTATTATATTGGGGTGAGTTAAAGGAAAATACAGGTGAACTCGGACGCACCTCCAGAGCCTTGTAGGGACATTGGAGGAAATACATGAAAAATTCTGATGAAGTATTTATTTCCAGAGTATAAAAGTACTTCTCCTAAGTGGGAACCTGATGCCAGAGACCCATAGCATAGGTAATGGGGCTAAAGATTCAGAAAATTAGCAAAATACAGAAGGGACGGAGATCCAGAAGCCAGCCCCTCACACACACTGAATCCTAAATTCCAATCCTTCATGATCAGAAGGAGGCAGGCTATCCTAATCAAGACATTCAGTGACAGGTGAAGAGGGAATCAAGTATGAACACTCTAATACTTACTTGTGAAAAAGCAACACTGAGGAAAGAAATACATCAAAAGTCATCCCACTGGAAAAAACAAACCCTGAGTAAACAGCCTCAATAGAGGAAGGGGAAAAAAATCTTTATAAATTATATACTCAGAGAAATGTTTTCATGTTCTTAAATCAAGATTGTTAATGTACATTCATACATATCAATTGTTCAATAAATGTTGGTGGGTTAAAATTTCTTTCTTATAGGAAAAAGACTCTCTTTGGGCTAAAAAAAAGTCATTATACCATTTACTAGTCGTGTAGTAACTAATAGCACAGGCTTGGATTTGAATTCTGGCTCCAACACTTATAAAATTCATCCAATAAAAATATTAATGGGCTAAATAGAAGCATGGATTCAAGTGAAAGTGTACAATCAACCCAATAAATTCTCCCCTGATATAGTGTTAAAGTATAAAATAATGATAATTTTCAATTAGGAGATAGAAAATACAAGACACGGAAGAGAGAGAACTGAACATTTTTTCCTACAAGAATTTGAAAGTAAGAGACAAAAGAAGGGAAAAAATATTAGATAAATAATTGAAGAAAATTTCCCAGAACTGGTGGAAAACATGAATTTTCATATTTAAGAGTTCACTGTGTGCAGAGTGAGACAAAAAGGAAAAAAAAAATCCAGAAGTGTCATCTTAAAATTTTAAATCTCCAAAGATAAAGAGAAATTCCTAAAACTTCCAGAAGACTAGAACAGGTTACCCAGAAAGGAGTGATACTCAGGTTGGCATTTGAAACAATAGACACAAAAGGGGAAAAAAGAAAAAAATAATTTCAAAATTCCAAGAGAGAATTATGTCAAATTTTATACCCAGTCAAATTAACATTCAAGTGGAAAGGCAAAATAAAGACCTTTTTTAGACACTCAAAGATTAAATTTTATATCCCATCAGCCCTTTAAACAGTATTTAAAAGTGTACTTCAGCAAGAGAAAACAAGTTTTTAAAGGAAGCTAAAAGAGCTGCCATATCAAACAGTTCAAAACGGCCAGGATTTTATGACAGTGAACATTTATTTTCAGCTCACATTGTATGAGGGCCATGGGTTAGCTATGGCTCTACTTCAGGCTGTGGGCCTTTTCCTGTGTTTTCTCACTCTGGGACTTGCCATGAAGGAGCATCCTTATCTGAGATATGCCTGTTTATGCCAGAGGGGAAAAAAGAGAGAAGTCACCTACATTCAGTGGACTAAAACGAAGACATATCTAAACTCAGCATCTGAGGAGCACTGAACTGAACCATGCCTCAGTTGGAAAATAGAGAGAATGTTTACCAGTAATGATATAATTCACCACAGATAGGAAGAATACATTCATATATACATTAGCCCAATAAATGCGATGGGTTGAAATTCCCCTATAAAAAATCCAGGTGCCATTACTGGTACTATAGTGATTAGTACAGTGTTGCAGGCTGTGGGTTTGCATCTTGGGTACATCACTGCTTACTAGATACATGTAACATGTGCATGAGACTAGTATGCAGGACTTACTTCAGAGTGTGGTCATGAGTCATAAATAAGTCCATGCATGCACAGGTGTATGTAAAGTGCCTAGCAGATAGTGTCAAGAGGTATCAGCTCTTGCTACTCTATGAGACAGCTAAAACAGAATGACAGGTTTAAAGTTTGAAAATACAGGAACAAGCAAAGATAGAGCAAGCGAACACTCATGCAAAGAAACAGGAAGCACTGAGTTAAGTACGATGGATTGAAGGTGCTTCCACTTCCGTCTGAAAATCCCCTGAAGATGTCATAAGGTGAATGTTCTTATATAGGGATAGACCCATAAGGGATGCGACGATGTCTTGGAAAAAAAGAAAGAGGTTAGACATCTAATTAAATGGTTGAAAAAACAAAAAACAAAAAAAAGCTTATGCCCATTTGGCAATTGGGGAACTCAGAAGCAGGCAGTTTTGTGCCATAAACCATCAGAAAGTCTCATAAAGAAGCAACACTTTGAGTATGAACATTGTGGTATAAGTGAGGCTAAAGATGGGATTATTGATTGAAGCCCACAAATGATGTAGTTAGAGCTCCAACTATCCTCCCCACCTCCACAGATATCTGGAAAGATAATGAACCAGAGTGACCCTGGACTTCGGGGAGAAAGGAGAGAAACACACTGCACTCCACGGTTAAAGGAGACGTCACATAGTCTGAGTGTAAAACCCTGGTCTTCTGCATCGACTTGGCTTTAATCATGCAGCTGGTCTGCTCTCCTATGCCCAGGAGTTAGATATGCCATCTCCCAGGAACCTGATTCACCTACGTGAAAAGCCTTTCAGATGTTACTGGCTAGGGTTCTCTAGCTATCCTGCCCAGCCAGACGTCCTTACAGTAGACTCACTAGGAGACAAGCTGCATCCACTCAGTTTCCATAAGCTTTTATTTTTTAATTTGTTTTTAATTATTTGACTGTGCCAGGTCTTAGTCATGACATTCGAACTCTTAATTGCAGAATACGGGATCTAGTTCCCTGACCAGGGATCAAACCTGGGCCCCCTGCACTGGGAGTTGGAGTCTTAGCCACTGGATCACCAGGGAAATTTCTCCAAAAAGCTTTTAAGTGACTCCCTCTTGACCTTGAAAGATCATCTAAGGATCACCAGTTAACTGAGGAAAAGCTTCCCCACAAAAGCAGAAAACAAAAGTTCAACAAAAGAGAAAAGTTAAATTTGGGAGAGGCAGAAACAAAGCAAAACGTTAGAAGGCCAAACGCAATATTTCCCGAGAAGTGGAATTCGCAGATACTCATATCCACGGAAAAAGAGACCAGCAGATTGCAAAAAAAGGGATATTCAAAAGTTGCCTTGGAAATTAAAAACCATAGTATATATGACAAATTCAATGAAAGGATCAAAAGTTAAGTTTGAGAAAGTCTTCCAAAAAGTAATAAATGAAGATCATAAGAAACAGAGTGTAAATGGATGAGAAATTATAAAAAATCAGGGCATCTATCTAATAGGATTATTATCCTGAGAAATTGGAGTTACAGAGAAAAAATCAATGAGAAGTGATCAAATCATCAACTCAAGAGAAATCTCAGAAATAGAAAACACAAGTTTCTGGAAGGAAAGCACTGACTAGTGCCCAGCACTGGGATGAACAGAGATCCAGACCAAGGCAGCTCCTCGTGAAATTTCAGAGCAAACCCAGGAGGTAGGAGAGTCCTAACAGCTCCCAGGAAGCAAAACAGGCCACAAAGGAGCAGGAATCAGGTTGGCAACACAAGTCAACAGCAAGACTAGAAACTAGCAATGCCTTCCAAATCCCAAGGGAAAATGATTTCCAACTCAGAGTTCCTACATGTGACCCCTGAACGTTGTTCAATCCAATGTAAGAATAGATAAAGATGGTTTCAGACTGTTCACCCTCCTGTACCCTGTCCTAAGAAGCTTTGCACACGGTCTACCATGGGACTGTGCTCAGACGCTCAGCCACGTCCTACTCTGTCCATGGGATTCTCCAGGCAAGAATATTAGAGTGGGTTGCCATGCCCTTCTCCATGCCCTTCAATCCCAGAGATTGAAGCTGTGTCTCCTGCATTGGCAGGTGGATTCTTTACCACTAGTGCCACTTGGGCAATAAAAACACAGGAGGATGATCAAGGGAACACCCAGATTCAGAGAGTCAAAAGCCCAGCAGTGCCACAGGCCTTGAGATCCACCAATGCCAACAGAGGGCAGAGAGAAGACTGTATAATGTGGACACAGGTTTAACTTCTGGTGGAAAATTGGGGATGAAATGGTGATACTTAAAAAACCAAGGGAAGGAGGAAATGTAATAACTCCAGAGAAAACAGAAAGTTATACCTAAAAAGATATATAATCATCATATACTAAAGAACTTGGCTATGAATCATATTTTCATAAACATAGTAATGAATATTGAATACTGACTTAACCTCAAATTGTAACAATTTGGGGAGGATTTGGGAATGGAACCATTTAAGGGAGCTGAATAATAATGTTCCACAACAGGAAATGGATAAAATCTAAAACTGAAAAATCAAGAGATAACAGCAGGAAGGTTATTACTTAAAAATGTGGAAGCAATTATCTGAAGAAACTATGAAAAGGGTAGTAAGTGGTTGCCCCTAGGGAAAGAAAAATCAGAGGGGGAGGGTTGGGGCAAGAAGTTTATTTTGCTACAAATTTTCTAAAATTATTTTTAAAACCATGCACCCATATAAAATAAACTATGGAAATTAAAAAATAAAGAAAGTATGGCAATATTAATATCAGACAAAATAAAGTTTAAGACTAAAATATTAAAAAAGTTAGGATAACACTGTAATGTAGTCAAAGTATACGATTTATTATGTGTTAAAAAAATAATGAATGTACCATAATTTAAAAATAATGCTGTTGCTGTTGAAAAATGGTACCAGTAGACTTGTTTGACATGTTTGCCACAAACCTTCAATTTGTAAAATTATCATAATAAATAAAATTACCAAATTTTAGAAATAACTAATGTATTAGATAGAAAGACAAAAGATATTTTGTAGTGGTGAAAGCTACTATCTGCCAAGAAAACATATTGTCATGAAGCATTGTCCTCTTAACAACATAGCTTTAACATGTATGCAAATACACAAAAAGATGACAATCAGAAATCTTAGGTGGATATTTTAATATGCCTTCCCCCGCCAGATGAAAAGACTAAACAGACGAAAAGTTAATTCTGAATGGATGTGGGATGTTAAATAATATAATTAACTACTGAATCACAGGGCTTCTCCGGCGGCTCAGCAATAAAGAATCTCCTGCAAGACAGGAGACACAGGAGATTCGGGTTCAGTCCCTGGGTCGGGAAGATCCCCTGGAGAAGAGGATGGCTACCAACTCTAGTATTCTTGCCTGGAGAATCCTATGGACAGAGGAGCTGGTGGGTTACAGTCCACAGGGTCGCAAAGAGTCAGACATGACTGAAGTGACCTGGCACATACTTCAACCACTGAATCACACATGCATATGTCTTTATATTTACAAATACATGCATACCTGTATATTGACATATATTCTTTTCAGTTGATTTTTAAACACTCATAAAAGCCACTCTGAATTAGCTTACATGGAAAACCTCAATGCAGTTCAAAAAATTCAAGTCATACAATCAGGATACATTCTCCAGCCATAAGGCAGTAAAATAAGCAACAGCAAAAAGGTAGCAAAAACAAAATCAATTTGCTTGCAATTTTTAAAAAATGTTTAACTCCTATGATAAAAAAAAATTTAACTAAATTGTAAGTTATTTTGAAGTAAAGGACAGTGAGGGAATACATATCCAAGACAGGAAGCTAAAAAGACAATGAAATAACTGCTAAAAAAGAAACTTATAAAGAGAATAGGAGGAGTTAATTGAAAAGAAAAAACAGTACATTTTCATCAATAAAACAGAAAGCTAGGACTTCCCTGGTAATTCTATTGCAGCGGGCACAGGTTCGAGCCCTGGTTGGGGAACTGGGGTTCTGCATGCTGCTCAACACAGCCAAAAACAAACCTAAAAAAAATACCCAAACTCAATACCATTTCCTAGGAAGTGAAAGCTAAAAAATAAGAAGTTCTGGGCAAAGCTTTGGGCAAATTTGAATAACAAAATATGCAAAGACATACATGTGTGTGTGTTAGTCACTCAGTTGTGTCTGCCTCTTTGTGACCCTATGGACTATAGCCCACCAGCCTCCTCTGCCCACGGTATTTCCTAGGCAAGAATACTGGAGTGGGTTGCTATTTCCCTTTTCCCTTGAATTGCAGGCTGACTCTTTACGGTCTAAGCCACCAGAGAAGTCCAAAGACGTATAAACAAATGAAATTAAGTAAACAAACTATAAATTCACCTAATGCATTTCACTATCTAGAGGAAGTAGGAGATAGTCTAAGAAAAATGCAAATTACCAAAAATAACTTTTTGTTTAATACAAAGTATTTTATGTGAGTTAAAATTTTTATTGTCATAAAATACATATGATGTAAAATGTGTCATTTTAATCACTTTCAGTGTACAATCCAGTGTGTTAATTACATTCACACTGTTGTACAACCATCACTGTGTTCTATGTTTCCATCACCTCAAACAAAAACTATAAACAGGAGCAATTTCTCCCATTTCCCTCACCTCCCAGCCCCTAGTACCCTCTACTCTGCTTTCTGTCTCTACAAATTTGCTATGCTTCCCTGGTGGCTCAGTGGTAAAAAAAATCTGCCTGCCAGTGTCACAGACGTGGGTTTGATCCCTGATTGGAGAAGATTCCCTGGAGAAGGAAATGGCAACCCACTCCAGTGTTTTTGCCTGGGGAATCCCATGGACAGAGGAGCCTGGTGGGCTACAGACCACGGGGGTCACAAAAGAGTCAGGTATGACTGAGCAACTAAACAACGACATTTCCTGTAAGTAGAATCACACCATCATTTTGTAACGGGCTTACTTCACATAGTATTTTTTTAGGGTTCATCCAGGTTGCAGCATGTATCACGAATGTATTCATTTTTACAAGCAAATAATGTCCCATTGCCTGTATAGACCATTCATTGTTGACGGACACCAGTTGTTTCCACATTTTGGCTACTGGGAACAGTGATGCAATGAACACTGGAGGTGGGAGTAGGAAAACAGAATAGACCAATCACTACAGAAGAAGTTATGGTAGAGAAAAGTTTATCTTTAAAAAGCAACTTGTCCTAGACAATTATTGCAAAGTTCTCCCAGACTTTTAGAACATATAAAGGTTCTAGAGGATAGAAAAAGTTGGAAAGTTTCCCAAATTATGGTACAAGGCTAACATAAACTGGACAGAACAAACCCCTAAGGAATTTATCAGTTTATTTAAAGGCTAATTCTAATGCGATTGGCCAAATAGGGTTTATTCGAGAACTATAAGGCTAGCTCAATAGTAAGAGATCTGTTATTGTAATCCAACATTTACGATTTAAAGAAGAAAATAAACCACATAATCATCTCAAATCTAAAATAATATTTTGGCTAAATTTCAGCACCTCTTTTTGAGCAAATTAGAAAAAGAAGAAAAATTTCTTCAGTCAACATTGTACTTAATGGTGAGATAACAGAAATATTCCAATTAAGAAAAGCAGGGGAAAAAAAACCAGGAAGATACAGGAATGTTAGCTATTAACTCTAATATTCAACTGCATGCTGGTTATTCCAATGAGTCAAGCCAAGGAAAAGAAGTGAGAGATAAAGTTTCTAGGAACAAAAGAGGAAAAACTGCCTTGGTTTGCAGATGGGATGATAATCTGTCTAGAAAATCCCAGAGACTCAGTAGAAAAACTGTTAAAATAGGAAAAGGGTTCAGTTAAGAGAGCTTTACACAAAAATCAGCTGTTTGCTATATACTACAAAGATCAGTTTCCTATATACTAATATTAAGCAATTTAAAAACCCACCAGGGGGGAAAAGCCTTTCACGTTAGCAATGACAAATGCCTTATTATTATTACTGCATTGCACGTTGACTTCCAGTGAAGACACATATAAAACCTTCAAGAAGTACAAAAATAAACACCTAAATAAGTGAACAGCAAATTTTGTTCTTAAATTGAGAGACCTGATATTTTTAAAATGTCAGTGAGCTCATGGACCTAAATAAAAAATAATTCTAAAAAAAAAAATCCACTGGATATTTAGGTGAAACTTGGCAAACTGATGCTGAAGTGCATCAGAAGGAGGAAATAAAAAGAAACAATAAAATATTGAAGAACAAGGACAATGAGAGGGAATTGCCCTGTTAGATGACAAAATAAACTGCGAATCTATCGCAAGTAAAATGAGGTGATAGTCACGCAGAGGTAGATAAGCCGAAAAACATCTGTTCATACGTGAGAATTTATTGCACAATCAAAGTGGCATTTCAATTGTGGGGAAAGAATGACAAGACTTTTGCTATCCATGGGGGAAAATAACTTAAAGGTCGCTGTCTCATATCATACACAAAAAAAACACAAATTTCTGATGAGCTACAGAAAGTTTTAAAATAAAAGCTTCTGAGCTTGTTAGAAGGAAATAATGAAGAATGTTTTTATCCTCTAACAATAGGGACAGACTTTCTAAGCAATTTGAAAACCCAGACATGCTCCCTGGAGGCAGGTGGCAGGCCCCTGGCCCACACTCAGCACTGGGGGATGCCCTGAGGGGACCTTCCCCCAGCAGCAGGGGTGGGCAGGGTGGGGGATCTGAGTGTTTCAAGATGCTCGCTCACCCAGGTGCCCTCACTTCACCCACTTCCTTTTTTAAAATTAGGGGTGTAATTGCTTTACAGGAGTTCCCTGGTGGCTCAGTGGTAAAGAATCCGCCTGCCACTACAGGAGACTTGGGTTCAATCCCTGGTTCAGGAAGATCCTCTGGAGAAGGAGATGGCAACGCACTCTAGTATTCTTGCCTGAGAAATGCAGTGGACAGAGGAGCCTGGTGGGCTACAGTCCATAGGGTCACAAAGAGTTGGACACGACTCAGTAACTAAACAACAAGTGCAGAAAGCATCCCTCAACTCCTATTTTTCTAAATCATTCTCTTGGTAATTCCTATGAAATCTTGTCAAATAGAAGCCTGAACATAGGATAACCATAAATTAATGTGATGTATCCAAATAACTGTTTCTGTCGTACGACAACGTGAATCAGCTCAATGTATGCATATATCCCCTGCCTCTTGGACTTCCTTGCCATCCCACCCACCGTCCCACCCCTCTAGGTCATCCCAGAGCACGGAGGTGAGCTCCCTGTGTTATACAGCAGGGCCCCACTAGCTAGCTATTTCACACATGGTCGTGTACACATGTGAACCCCAATCTCCCAGTTCACTCCACTCCTCCTCCCCACCCCTGTCCACTGGACACTTGCATCTGCGTCTCTACTCCTGCCCCACAGATAGGCTCACCTATGCCACTCTGCTAGATTCCACAGGTGTGCATCAATGCACAGTATTTGTTTTTCTCTGACTGACTTCACTCTAGGTTCACCCAACTTCTAGGCCCACTTTCCCCAGCCTGGAAAGCCTCCCCAGGGAACTTCCACCATTTCCCTTATAGCTCAGTGTGGGGGAAGTCAAACTGGATTGGTTAAAAAATTGGGGGGGGGCGGCGCTTATACAAACTGGTGGCACACAGTGTACCATTATGACCAGCATCACCTTGTAGAACTTGCTTTGGTGAAGGAATTATTCTGTATTTTCACCATCCAGTGGTCACTAACCACATGGGACTATTAAACACTTTAAAATGCAGCTAGTATACCAGAAGAAGGAAGTGTTTTATCTTAAGTGAAATTTGGGGCTTCCCTGGTGGCTCAGTGATAAAGAATCTGCCTGCCAATCAATGCAGGAGACCTAGGTTCAATCCATGGGTCAAGAAGATCCCTTGCAGAAGGAAATGGCTACCCATTTTCCCAGATTCTTGTCTGGGAAATCTCATGGATTTCCCACTGGAGCAGCATGACCAGCTACAATCCATGAGGTCACAAAAGGATCAGACATGACTTAGCAACCAAACAAGTGAAATCTACATATAAATCACCACAGGAGACTAGTGGTTAACATATTGGACCAGGCAAGTTTTAACCAATCTCAGCCTAAGCCTGCTGGGACCTCACTAAGGGTCCGCAGAGAGATGGACTCAGGCCAGGATTGTTAGGGCTGGACCTAGGAGAGCCAGAAGAGGCTGTATTAATTTCCTGTTGATGCCAGAACAAACGACTGCAGATTTGGTGGCCTAAACCAACACAGATTTATTGTCTTACAGTTCTGGAGGTCAGAAGTCCAAGTCATTCTTAAGGTGTCAGCAGGACTGGGTCATGCTGGAGGATCGAGGGGAGAGTGGATTCCTCGCCTTTTCCAGCTCCTAGAGGCTGTCTCCATTCCTTGGTTAGGGTCCCTTCTTTCTATCATCAAAGCCAACATTGGAGCATCTTCAAAATTTCTCTTTCTCTCTGACCTCTGCTTCCGGTATCTCATCACCTCCTCTGCCTCTGACCTTCCCGACTCCCCTCCTATAAAGACTCATGTGATTACATTGGGATAACCCAGGATTATCTCTGCATCCTAAGAGCCTTCATTCAATCATACCCGCAAAGGCTCTTTTCCTCTGTAAGGTGACATTCACAGATTTCAGGAATTAAGACATAGACCTTTAAAAAAATACATATATTTATTTTATTTATTTGGCTGCAATGGGTCTTAATGGTGGCATCTTTGATCTTTGTTGCCCTGTGCAGGATCTGTAGTAGCAACACGTGAACTCTTTATTTGTGGCATATGGGATCTAGTTCCATGATCAGGGATCCAACGTGGGCCACCTGCAATGGGTGTGTGGAGTCTTAGCCACCGGACCACCAGGGAAGTCCTGACATAGACATTGTGGGGAGGTCATTTCTGAGGTTACGTGAGGGGGTGACCAATGTTTTCCATCACACAGGATCTGGGGATAATGGCATCACCTCTGGAAGCTGAGCTGGGGGTGGGCTTAGCCACAGAAGTCTCTGTGTTGGAAGAATTCTTGCCTTCATGGTGGGCATGGCAAGCTGGATTCAGTTCATGGTAGAGATAGCACCCGCCAGACTTCTCGGGGAGAAGGCTGCTGAACCCATCAGAAAGAATCAAGGTCCCTGCCAAATGCCCTGTGGTTGGAGACAGAGCTCCATCCAGTTTTGGGGAGGAGAGCCTGGCTGCAGCCTGGGCAGACGGGGGACTCCCGTGAGGGGCGGGTGAAAAAGTAGGGGTGTCTGTGAATAGAAGCCTGCGCATTATCTCCTAGACATTGGAGAGTTATTGACTGTTTTCTGAGCTGGGAAGTTATATAAACAGAGCCATGTTTAAAGAAGATTAAGCTGGCAGTTGTGTGCAAGCAGGGCTTGGGGGTGGGGTGGGGGGCTGAATAAACACAGGCATGTAATGATTAGTTTCAGAGGGAACAGTGGGAGTGGGGAGAGCAGAAAATATGTGCAAGAAACATCCTGTCAAACAGAATATGCACTAAAAATACCACTGTTGCGCTAAATCAAAAATGGCAGCTACATTCTAAATCATTTTGAAAAAAAAATGATGCCAGTTTTTAGTGGTTTCTACTCTCAATTTGTGTCACAGTAGCCTGTCAAACGGCTTTGTTAATGCCTACAGCTGTCACTATACAGTATATGTTTAGCAGGTGTACACTGAAACTTACTATATCCACTAAGTGGTTTTTTTCTTTAAAAAAAAAACAAACAAACTTTATTTTGTGTTGAGGAATGGATGGAAAAGTTATGACCAACCTAGATAGTATATTCAAAAGCAGAGACATTACTTTGCCGACTAAGGTCCGTCTAGTCAAGGCTATGGTTTTTCCTGTGGTCATGTACAGATGTGAGAGTTGGACTGTGACAAAGGCTGAGTGCCAAAGAATTGATACTTTTGAACTGTGGTGTTGGAGAAGACTCTTGAGAGTCCCTTAGACTGAAAGGAGATCCAGCCAGTCCATTCTAAAGGAGATTAAGCCTGGGATTTCTTTGGAAGTAATGATGCTAAAGCTGAAACTCCAGTACTTTGGCCACTTCATGTGAAGAGCTGACTCATTGGAAAAGACTCTGATGCTGGGAGGGATTGAGGGCAGGAGGAGAAGGGGACGACAGAGGATGAGATGGCTGGATGGCATCACCGACTTGATGGACGTGAGTCTGAGTGAACTCCGGGAGTTGGTGATGAACAGGAAGGCCTGTCATGCTGCGATTCATGGGGTCGCAAAGATTGGACACAACTGAGGGACTGAACTGAACTGAACTGAACTGAACTGAACTGAACTGATGGATGATGAACAATGTTATGATTGTTTCAGGTGGACTGCAAAGGGACTTAGCCATACATACGCATGGATCCATTCTCCCCTAAACCCCAGTCCATCCAGGCTGCCATATAACGTTGAGCAGGTCCCCTGTGCTATACAGTAGGTCCTTGTTGGTTATCCATTTTAAACACAGCAGTGTGTACATGTCCACCCTAAACTCTCTAACTATCCCTTCCCCTCTATCCTTCCCCACAGCAACCATCAGCTGGTTCTCTGTGAGTCTGTTTTGTAAATAAGTTCATTTGTATCATTTCTTTTTAGATACCACATGTAAGTTTGTCATACGATTTTTCTCCCACTAAGTGTTTTTCTTTTTTAAAAAAAACATAGTTCCTCATTTAGTTATTAGAAAGAAGATATGGTGACAGATGTTTAAATTAGCACATATGAGATACACAGCTCAGGATGACTCTCCAGTAGTAGCAACAGATAGATATAGTTTCACCATCAGAAGTTTTGACATTTGCTACTTTTCACCTTTAGAAAAATGAGCCCTGCTGTAACTTAGCAGATGGCCCCACGCTATGGCTTGCCTGCCATCTGGAATTTGTTTTGATAAATCCAAACATTAGGGATATGTTATCTTCCCAGCTAAATATAACGTTTAGTTCATTCGCTGGCAACCTATGCGTTTCTTTCTCATGCTAAAAAAAGAGTACTGTTGTTAGAGCTTGCATTTTGGTCACTGGGTATAAACCTCCAAAGACAACTCGGTCAGCCTTTAGTGACCTAAAGACCAACTTGGAAGGAGGAGCCAGAGGCAGAGCTGAGCAGGCTGGAATGTCACCCTGGGGATTTGTGGGCAGCTGAGTCCTGCAGGACAGGGGTTTTGCGATGTTTCAGATCCTGCATCATTTAATGCACTCGTGTCTCTATAGACACCTACACATGTCTGGAAGCTTGTCTTTTCCCTTTACTTTAGAAAATTCCCATTTTTAAAGTTACGCACATACATTAGAAAGTAAAGGACTTCCTCAGTGGTCCAGTACTTAAGACACCACCATCCCACAGCAAGGGGTTCGATCCCTGGTTGGGGTACTAACACATCATACGCCATGTGGCTAAAAAAAAAAACTGAAATCATTCCATGAGCTTGTAACAAAAGCAGCAGTCCCCAGGCCAGCCCGCCTAGGCCAGCCTGCCTACCTTCGATTCCCGCATCAAGAGGTTTCTAGTTCCAACTACTTTAGTTGGTTTTTTTTTTTTTTAATTTTTGCCTCTATATGTTGAAAAACCACTTGCCTATGCTGCTATTTCCTGATTTGTTCTGCTTTGATATTATCTTTTGTCTCCCTTCTGTGGAAGAAAACAATTAGGTCTCATATATTGTACTCCCTTCCCAATACAAATAAATATATTCTATTAAATAAAAATTGGCTTCCCAGCTGGCTCAGTTGATAAAGAATCTGCCTGCCAGCGAAGGAGATGCAGGAGAAATGGGTTCAACCCTTGGGTTGGAAAGTTCCCTTAAAGTAGGTAATGGCAACCCACCCCAGCATTCTTGTCTGGAGGATCCCATGGAAAGAGGAGCCTGGTGGGCTACTGTCCACAGGGTGGAAAAGAGTGGGACATGACTAAGCACACGTGCATGTATATGAGGAGAAATCAGTACACAGCATTTATATTACTACAGCTATGGAAATATTACTCACGACTTAGCCACGCGGTATGCTGTGCTGTGTCTAGTCACTATCGAGTCCGACTCTTTGTGATCCCATGGACTGTAGCCCACTAGGCCCCTCTGTCCATGGGGATTCTCCAGGCAAGAATTCTGGAGTGGGTTGCCATGCCTTCCTCCAGGGGATCTTCCCAACCCAGGGATCGAACCAAGGTCTCCCACGTGGCGGGCAGATTCTTTACCATCTGGGCCACCAGTGAAGTCCATGTGGTGTACTATAATTAAAATGAACTACATTTTTTTTTGGTCCAACTTTTTGCTTTCCTTAGAAAATAATAAGGACTTCCTCAATGACTCAGTGGTAAAGAATCTGCCTGCAAAGTAGGAGACACAGGAGACAGGGGTTCAATTCCTGGGTTAGGAAGATCCCCTGGAGAAGGAAATGGCAATCTTGACTGGAGAATATTCTTGACTGGAGAATCCCATAGACAGAGGAGTGTGGCAGGCTACAGTCCATGGGGTCTCAAAGAGTCAGACACAACTGAGTCTGGCACACACACACGTCCTGAAATAAGGTCAAGGGACTCCTAAGACCCAGGACTACCCTCACAAAAATGTTTCCAGCTTGGCTTGCTGCCTGCTCTCTTCTAAGGTCCCTGACATTTGGGATGGGATAACAGGCGTGGCCTTGGGAACGCAAGAGGCCCAGGGAGCTGCCTTCTGCGGCCAGTGCCTCTGGCCATCCCCACGGACACTGCAGTGACTGCTCCGCCTTGGGCCGTGACACTTTTCTTCATCTTGTTTCAGAAACTGATTCACATCTCCAGACTTACCGCTTGCATTTCATTCTTTATTTCCCTTCTAGACTTCTAAATTATGTTATGAACTCCTTTTCACCATGCCTCTACCATGGTCCAGCTGGATGAAATCACTGATCCAGCTAATAAAGATGATCTATAAAAAGAGCCCCAAACGTTTATACGCACTGCGTGCGCATATGCACTCAGCCGCATATCACTCTTTGCGGCCACATGGACTGTAGCTCCACCAGGCTCTTCTGTCCGTGGGATTCTCCAGGCAAGAATACTGGAGTGGGTAGCCATCGCTTTCTCCAGGGGATCTTCCTGACCCAGGGATTGAACCCTGTCTTCTGCGCTGCAGGCAGATCTTAACCACTGAGTCACCAAGGGTGCCCTTTATAAGCATTAGTCAAATATTAATAAAAAGATGTTGTTTTCTTACGTGTCTCCTGTAGGTCTTATAAAGAAACTGCTCCTTCTCAGGTAGTGTATACAGGATTTAGTAACTGCTGATGCTCAGAGAGTGCTTTTGGAATTACTCATCTAGCGTTACTTGAGAATAAATATTCTCCTGTCACACACACATGCCACGTTAATTGGCTGCTTACTACCTCGGCACTTGCTCTCAACACCAAACTTAGGAAGCGGTGACCTGAACTAAACAGTAGTTAGAAACAGTGTGGAAATGGTGATTTTTTTTTATTTTTTGAATATAGGTGGTTTACAATGTTGTGTTAATTTCTGCTGCACAGTAGAGTGATTCAGTTCAGTTCAGCCACTCAGTCGTATCCGACTCTTTGTGACCCCATGTACTGCAGCACTCCAGGCTTCCCTGTCCATCATCAACTCCCGGAGCTTACTCAAACTCATGTCTATTGAGTCGGTGATGCCATCCAACCATCTCATCCTCTGCTGTCCCCTTCTCCTCCTGCCATCAATCTTTCCCAGCATCAGGGTCTTTCCCAATGAGTCAATTCTTCGAGTCAGTGGCCAAAGTATTGGAGTTTCAGCTTCAGCATAAGTCCTTCCAAAGAATATTCAGGACTGATTTCCTTTAGGATGGACTGGTTGGATCTCCTTGCAGTCCAAAGGACTCTCGAGAGTCTTCTCCAACACCACAGTTTGAAAGCATCAATTCTTTGGCACTCAGCTTTCTATATAGTTCAACTCTCATATCCAGACATGACTATTGGAAAAACCATAGCCTTGACTAGACGGACCTTTGTTGGCAAACTAATATCTCTGCTTTTTAATATGCTGTCTAGGTTGGTAATAGCTTTTCCTCCAAGGAGCAAGAATTTTAACTTCATGGCTGCAGTCACCATTTGCAATGATTTTGGAGCCCAAGAAAATAAAGTCTGTCACTGTTTCCATTGTTTCCCAATCTATTTGCCTGGACCTTTGTTGGCAAACTAATATCTCTGCTTTTTAATATGCTGTCTAGGTTGGTAATAGCTTTTCCTCCAAGGAGCAAGAATTTTAACTTCATGGCTGCAGTCACCATTTGCAATGATTTTGGAGCCCAAGAAAATAAAGTCTGTCACTGTTTCCATTGTTTCCCAATCTATTTGCCATGAAGTGATGGGACCAGGTGCCGTGATCTTAGTTTTCTGAATGTTGAGCTTTAAGCCAAATTTTTTCACTCTCCTCTTTCACTTTCATCAAGAGGCTCTTTAGCTCTTCTTTACTTTCTGCCATAAGGGTGGTGTCATCTGCATATCCAAGGTTATTGATATTTCTCTTGGCAATCTTCATTCCAGCTTGTGCTTCATCCAGCCTGGCATTTCACATGATGTACTGTGCATATAAGTTAAATAAGCAGGGTGACAGTATACAGCCTTGACATACTCCTTTCCAATTTGGAACCAGTCTGTTGTTCTATGTCTAGTTCTAACTGTTGTTTCTTGATCTACATACAGATTTCTCAGGAGGCAGGTCAGGTGGTCTGGTATTCCCATCTCTTTAAGAATTTTCCACAGTGTGTTGTGATCCACATAGTCAAAGGCTTTGGCATAATCAATAAAGCAGAAGTAGAAGTTTTTCTGGAACTCTCTTGCTTTTTTTATGATCCAACAGATGTTGGCAATTTGATCTCCAGTTCCTCGGCCTTTTCTAAATCCAGCTTGAACATCTGGAAGCTCACTGTTCATGTACTGTTGAAGCCTGGCTTAGAAAAATTTGAGCATCACTTTGCTAGCATGTGAGATGAGTATAATTGTGTGGTAGTTTGAACATTACATGACATTGCCTTTCTTTGTAATGGGAATGAAAAACAGCTTTTCCAGTCCTGTGGCCACTGCCGAGTTTTCCAAATTTGCTGGCATATTGAGTGCAGCACTTCCACAGCATCATCATTTAGGATTTGAAATAGCTCAATCGGAATTCCAATCCCAAAGAAAGATAGGAAGATGTGGTAGACACCACATCCCTTAGGATCAAACTAAAGAGGAGGGCATGGCAACCCACTCCAGTAATCTTGCCTGGAGAATGCCATGGACAGAGGAGCCTGGGCGGCTACAGTCCATAGGGTTGCAAAGAGTGGGACACGAGTGAAACGACTGAGTACGCACACACGACCGCGACAAACCAGTGGCAGGGGCTCACTTACACATCCTGTGCACAGGGAAGCCATGTAGAGTGCAAAGTTGCTTCACTGTAAGGTGAAGAATCTACTATTATTGCATAGAGGTGGGTAATACATGAATTTACACTTTTGTCATGCAACCTAGTTTGATTCAGCTTAAGGCATATACATGGGTGCACACTCAGTTGCTTCAGGCATGTCCAACTCTTCGACCCCAAGAACTGTTGCCTGCCAGGCTTCTCTGTCCCTGGGATTCTCCAGGCAAGAATACTAGAGTGGATTTCCATGCCCTCCTCCAAGGGATCTTCCTGACACAGGGATCGAACCCACATCTCTCCTGTATATCTCTTGTACTGCAGCGGATTCTTTACTGCCAAGCCCCAGGCGAAGTCCCTTAAGGCCTGCATCTGTGTCCTGAGAGTCCTAGCCTACCTCTCAAACCACAGGCGCCCACCTCCTTACTCTCACCTTTGCGGTTAGAAACCTTTCCTGGCAGGATCCTGTACAACCTTGGGGGTGAGGCCAGATCTGCCCACTGCCTAACCCCAGATGCCAGCTCAAGTGGCGATGTCCCCTCTCTCTCTTTAATGCTCCCTTTCCTGGATCCCTTGAGTTTGCTCCCACCCCTGTGACCTCAGGGAAGTCACCTCACCTTCCCTGGTCTGTTTCCTCATCCTTCAATGCCATGGTTGGCACGGTCAGATGATCCTAAGGCAAGCAACCTGAGAAGCCCGTGAACTCCAGCACTCTCTGACCTCAGTGCTTGGTTTCCTGTGGGAGGAGATACGTTTACATAAAGAATTCGCTTCACATATTTCTCTCTTTCCTCTAAAATTCTCCATAGGCTCACCATTGTTCCCACCCTTCTCCTCAGTTGAAATAAATTCCCCTTCTTCAGATTGTTGTTTTATCAGCAACTTTCCCCTGCAGTACTGGGTCCTGACCCATGATTGCCTGTGTTCACCCATAATACACGTCCTCTTGTCTTTTGCCTGGCCAGCCAAATCTTCAGTCATCAAGAATTTAATACTGGAAATTCCATTCCTAATGTACACATGCCTAGTTTCTCGTCTTACCTATAGCTCTTCTGTATCTACCATCTTATTTGAGCCTTGCAACGACTCTACACAGTATGATGCTGATGCTCTGAGGTGAAGCTGATGTAATAATAACAGAAATAAAGTGCACAGTAAATGTAATGTATTTGAATCATCCTGAAACCATCTCTCTCCAACCCCCTCCCCACTGCTGCTGGTCTTTGAAAAATTGTCTTCCATGAAACCAGTCCCTGGTGCCAAAAAGGTTGGGGATCACTGTGGAATTGACAGTAGAAACTGGGGTTCAGGCAGCATCTAAACCTCAGTAGCCAATAAGTGATGCTCAGTCGTGTCCAACTCTTTGAGACACCATGGACTGTAGCCCACCAGACTCTCTGTCCATGGGATTCTCCAGGCAAGAATACTGGAGTGGGTTGCCATTTCCTTCTCCAGGGATCTTCCTGACCCAGGGATTGAACCGGGTTTCTTAGGTCTCCTGCATTGGCAGGTGGATTCTTCACAACTGAGCCACCTGGGGAGTACCTGGTTAAAACCTGCATTCTCTGACTCCAGCTACTTTGAAAATCTGTAAAACTCACATTTCCATATTCTGTCAATACACGAGTGCATAGGATACCTTTTCCCCACCCCATGTGTAACAAGCTGCTTAGGACTTAGGATACTTCATGAGTAAAGTTTGATTATCGCAATGAAAAATAACTCGTCTAACATGCTTGAAGAGGTGTGAGAGTGCACAAAAGTGAAAGTGTTAGTCGCTTAGTCGTGTCTGACTCTTTGCGACCCCGTGGACTGTAGCCCACCAGCCTCCTCTGCCCGTGGAATTTCCCAGGCAAAAATACTGGAGTGGGTTGCCATTCCTCCTCCAGGGGATCCTCCCGACCCAGAGACTGAACCCGCCCTCCACATTGCAGGCAGGTTGTTTACCATCTGAGCCACCAGGGACGACTGTGAGAATGCATCTTGCGGCTCAAAATGTTGACGGAGGCTTGTGGATGTTGAGAATAGGGAGGGACCTTGGAAATCATCGAGTCCAACACTGCACACATTATGCAAACAAATCAACAAGATTCTACAGGAAGTGTGCCTTGCCCAGTGTCACAGATCGAGTTTGACCACTACCCGCAGAGCGTTTGCAAACTGGCAGAAAAGCCAGTCCTCCACCAGTGCCACCCTCAACCACCCACGGGCCTACCCCCTCCCCCTGGAGAACCTGGTCTGTGACAGACACACGATGCTCTCTACTTGATGTGCCCCGATTTTGCCAAATCACTCCCAGGGGAGCACCACCCTTCCCAGAAAGGAGATTAGCCATGCTCCTCCAAGTCTCTCCTGTGTGTGTCCTCCTGCACCTTCAGGGTGGCTGACCCAGGGAGGCAGGCTGCCAGAGGGAAGAAAGCTCTTGGGTGGAAGAAGGCAGAACTCAAGTCATTTCTGAGGACCTCCTTGGTGGCTCAGTGGTAAAGAATCTGCCTGCCAATAAAGGTTCAATCCCTGGTCCAGGAGGATCCCACATGCTGTGGAGCAACTAAGCTCGTGGGCCACAACAACTGAGCCTGTGCTCTAGAGCCCGGGAACCACGACTGCTGAGCCCATGTGCCACAGCTACAGATGTCCATGTGCCTAGAGCCTGTGCTCCACAGCGAGAGAGGCCATCACAGAAAGAAACCCTCGAGATGCCGCGAGAGAAATCCTGTGAGCAGCGAGGAACTTCCAGTGCAGCCGAAAATGAAAAATGAATGAATGAATTAAATATAAGTTCCTTAAAAGAAAATGACGCCTCCTCTCTGGAAGCAGGGCCCTCGCATGATTCCTGAGCACAAGCACAGCCATTTCTCTGCAGGCTCCTGGACTGGAGACTCTGCCCCTGTATAGATCTCTCTGGGCTCAGAACTGCTTTCCCATCTCTTCACCTGCCTCATACGGTGCTGTCTGTTTCCCCAGAGCCCCCTGCCTCTGTGCGCTCTCGTGTGCTCACCATGGGCCCCAGGTGCCCTCATCTGGCAGTGGGATGGACCCCATCCCAGCCTCCACTGGGCACGCCCGGGCACTGAGCACCTCCTCTGTTGCTTCATCAGTGGAATTTTGTTGCTGCTACTGTTTAACTACTAAGTTGTGTCCAACTCTTTTGCAACCCCATGGGCTGCAGCCCGCCAGGTTCCTCTGTCCGTCGGATTTCCCATGCAAGAATACTGGAGTGGGTTGCCATTTTCTCCTCCAGGGGTCTTCCCAACCCAGGGATGGAATTCAAGTCTCCTACATTAGCAGGTAGATTCTTTCACATTGAGCCACCTGGGAAGTCTCATCAGTGGAAAGAAGCTCACAAAACCTACCTTGCAGGCTGGTAGAGTAGGACTGAAACCACGCTGACACAGCCCCTGACCAAGAGGAGATCCCAAGTAATGGAAGCTGTCGGTCTGACTTGCCACATCACTGTCATCAGCCTGCAGCTGCCTAGGGGTTTAGGACCGCGTATATCATTAGTGCGTCTCCTGTGCCCAGGATATGCTGCTGCCTAATAAATGTCTACAGAACGGGATGACAGAGACCCACCCTGGCGACCGTGCCCAGGAACGTCTGCGCTCACCATCTCAATGCTTCCCTAAGTGTCTGCTAGAATGCTCTCCACCAAAACCACCAGCCACACGACTTAGCTCCTCTTGGTTATCAGGAAAGGAAGGGGTGGCCTTCATGAAGGCGTGCCTTAAACTGTGGTGAAAACAAAATGAAAAAGGAGAAAATGAGCATCTTCATCGAGGGACATTCTAGAATGTTGAAAGAAGGATTTAGGAGGAAATGCTTAGAGTTGCTGTTTCACAGACGAGCGTTTGCTCCAGGGCCTGTTCTCACTCACAAGGCTGAGGTCAGGGCCTCGGTGAACCCAAGCTGCCTTCAGATGTGCAGGAAGTGGATCGTGGTTTTCACACACGTGTGACTTCTGACTTAGTTCAGAGGATCGGGTTTGCTGAGAGGTTTCCGATTGCCAAAAAGTCTATCCAAGGGCTGCTTTGATGGGGTGAGGGGTGGCGACCCTGAACAGCCATGCCAACACTCAGCCATGGCTCCCTAGCTCATCCCCGGGTCAGGCGCCTGCCGGCAGACCATGGGTGGCACCAAGTCCGTGTGCTCAGGCTTCAGTTACCAACATAAAGGAAGGGGTGTGTGCCAGAGGGTGAGGTTTCATCGTTGGAAATAGAAACAACAGCAGTAAGCTTCAGAGCTTGCTGTAACTACTGTGCATTTCTCAATTCATCTCTAAACTGAGAAACCTTTCCTTCCCACCCTGGGTCAGCGGCCTTTTCACAAAGCCCTGGCCATCCTCTCACCTCTTACAGTCCCTGGGACATGCTCTCTGAAGCCCTGGGATTCTTAATTCGGTTCATTTCTTTGGGCACTTATCATTTTCTGTCTTGCATTATCATTTTTTTAAGGTGTTTTTTGGATGTGGACCACTTTTAAAATCTTTGTTGAATTGTTACAACAGTACTTCTGCTTTATGATTTTGGGTTTTGGGCCCAGAGACAGGTGGAATCTCAGCTCCCTGACCTGGAATTGAACCTGTGCCCCCTGCACTGGAAGGTGAAGTCTTAACCACTGGACTGCCAGGGAAGTCCTTGTCTTACACATTGTTGTTCTTTCTGTAAATCTCTGTGTTTCCCATCAGATTGCAGACTCCTCAAGATCAGAAGCAGAAATCCCTTGGTTTTACATAACACATAATAAATACAGTGCCTTGGCTGTACTGAAGCGTGAGATGTATTGTAAATATTTCCTCAATGAACAAGGGAAAAAGTGAAGAAAAGCGTATCTTGAGACTTTAAAAACAATAAAAGCTTCAAAATTAGTGGAAGGAAGGTCTCATGTAATCATTTAAAAATAAAATTTACAAAGTGATTTGGAAAACCGAGATAATGATTTGGGAAAATCAGGAAGTCTCTCTTCTTTAAATATGCCCAGCTAACCTGTGAATCCCTCAAGGAGATGGACCATATTTTAAAATCATTTCCAATCCTCACTACTTAGCACAGCTTTTAGGCTAATTTTTCTCTTTCGTTGTTTATGACAATGGGAACATCTTCATTTCTTTTGCTTATCAAAAAGTAGCATATGATAAATGTAAGGTTTAAACAATATAGAAGTGGAGAATGTTTTTTGTTTAGGTAACACTCTCTAGTCCCTCTCTCCCTCTTTTTTTCGGGGGGTCGGGTCTTGCTAAGAAGCCTGAAGGATCCTAGTTCCTCGACCAGGGCTCAAACCCTTGCCTTCTGCTCTGGGAGCTCACAGTCTTAACCACTGGACTACAGAAAAGCTCCTTAAACAATACAGAAACAAAAAGTAAAAAGATCTCACTAGGTCCATCTCCCAAGGGGCTACTTAGTGATGTTGTCTGTGGTTTTAGTGCAATATGAATAATATATTTACTCCGTCTATCTGCGATCTGCTCTTATAAACCATCAAATTGTTACGGTCTCATTTGGAATATATCATTTTTTCCATCATTCCACAATTTTCTTTATTAACTCTTCTCATGGTTGGAAATTCAAGTAGGTTTTAATTTTTGCTTTTAAAAGCCATGCTGGGTACCTCCCTGGAGGTCTAGTGACTATGACTCTGCACTTCCAGTGCAGGAAACATGGGCTCCACCCCTGGCTGGGGAACTAAGATCCCACATGTCCTACAGCCAAAACATAAAAACAAACAAATACAAATAATGAGATAAACGAATAAATAAAAATAATGGCACTAGGTTCACCAATTTTTTTTTACACTATGCTGCAGTAAAATTTCTATGTGTACATCTTCAACACAAGTGAGTATTTCTCTGGTTACCCTCAAACATGTAATTTATTACTCCAAGGGTATGGATATTTAACATTTTGATAGATACTGACAAATTTCCTTCAGAAAATGTTTTTTTCTTTTCTGATTTATATCCCCAACCAGAACCAAGAAAACCTGTTGGATTTCCCTTTTTAAGTGTTTCCTGGGTGTATGTTGGAAGACTTGCAGTAATTTTTTAAAATGATACTTTGGCTGCACAAAGTACACTTTTCCAGGAATTCTTATATGGAATATGCGTTCTCCTTTGACCCTCACAAGAGTCCATGATGGGGCTTCCCTGGGGGCTCAGTGGTAAAGAATCCACCTGTCAATGCAGGGGACACAGGTTTGATCTCTGGTCCAGGAAGATTCCACATGCAGCGGAGCAACTAAGCCCATTTGCTGCTACTCCTGAGCCTGTGCTCTAGAACCCAGAGGCTGCAACTGCTGAAGGCCACGTGCCCTGAAGCCTGTGCTCCACAACAGAGGTCAGCACAGAGAGAAGCACCCACACCGCAGCTAGGGAGGAGCCCCTGCTCTCAGAAACTAGGGGAAAGCCCGGGCAGCTACAAAGACCCAGTACAGCCAAAACTAAATGAATAAAAAGTATATATAAGCTGAAGCTCCGATACTATGGGCACCTGATGAGAAGAGGAGACACTAGAAAGGACCCTGATGCTGGAAAGATTAAGGGCAGAAGGAGACGGGGGCAAGAGAGGATAAGATGGTCGGATGGCATCATCGACTCAATGGACAAGGCTTTGGGTGGACTCCAGGAGATAGTGAAGGACACGGAAGCCTGGAGTGCTGCAGTCGCAGAGTCAGACATGGCGTCACAAAGAGTGGGACATGACTTAGCGGCTGAACAGCAACAGTGTGCTGGTGCCCAGTCACATCAGCCATGTCCAGCTCTGTGACACTATGGACCATAGCCCGCCAGGCTCCTCCGTCCATGGGATTCTCCAGGCAAGAATACTGGAGTGGGCTGCCATTTCCTCCTCCAGGGGATCTTCCCAACCCAGGGAGAAAACCCAGGTCTGCTGCATCACAGGCAGATTCTTTACAATCTGAGCCACCAGGGAAGCCCCCTGAAAAAAGTCCATGATATAAGTAGGGAAACCCCAATTCCCTTCTGATTCTTGTTTTAAGATCTCAGCCGAAAAGACTGGCCTCAAGTTTCACTGCAGGGCAGTGGCCTCCCAGAAGCAGAGCCTTGGAACTGTTTCCTGTTTCTCTTCCCATGAGCTGGGAGGACCAGCCTTGAGAGGCTAGAAGGCGAGGAGGGTTCTGTAAGTCTTGAGCTTGTGCCGAAGTGTAAAGAATGACCTGATCAGGGTATTCAGTTTCTCAGCTGAAACAAGCCCTCTTTTCTGACGGAGCCTAGTGGAGGGAGGAGGATGCAGGGGGCCTGGCTCTGGGAGGGTTCGGGCAGGACCCTCCTACACCGTTCTCAGAAGTGCCCAATGTAGAGACCAGGGAAAGAGGTGACCTGGTGAATTCTCACTGCTTTCTGCTTCCCTTACTTAAGGTTTTTAAATATTTCTTGAAAGTGTAATCTGCTGATCCTTGACAAAGGATGAAAATAGCACTAACCAGTACTATTGCCACACAGAATTTTTCACCAGCTGTTGAGGGAGGGGTGCTTTGCCATTCCAGGCTACCTGACCTCTACATAGCAGCTTACGCAGGAAAGTTGCTTCATTCTGAAGTCAGAATGAAAACTCCCAGATCCTAACAGAGGCCAACAGACAAGGGAAGATGGAAATTCCTTGGTGTGTGAATGTCTATGTGGACCAGGCCTACATGGTTCTGTACTGTATCTCTGGGGCCTGTGCTATTAAACATGTAAAATATGCCCAGTGTTGATGGAAGGGCTGAATTTTAAATTTAATTTTAACATTTAAATTAAAAACCTGACATGTCAGTTACTGAAAAACCTTGAAATAAGTTTCAAACAACTTGGATATGTGGAAATACTTTTCCATGGTTAATTTTGTGAAATCTGAAAACCAATCAAGTGTTTCTGATGAAAATTTAGCATCTGAACTGAAATGTGGTTTAAGCATGAAATACACACTGGCTTTTGAAAGCTTAGTATGAAAAAGAGAATGTAAAATGTCTTCATGACTTTTTAATATGGATTATATGTTGAAGTGATCAGATGTTGGAAATAGGGAATTAAATAAAATATAATATTAAGATTAATTTTACCTGCTTTGTGCTCTTGCGGGTGTGCTCAGTCATGTCCATTACAAAGTTACACTTTATGACCCCATGGTCTGCAGCCTGCCAGGCTCCTCTGTCCATGGGAGTCTCCAGGCAAGAACACTGGAGTGGGTTGCCATGCCCTCCTCCAGGGTATCTTCCCGACCCAGGGATTGAACTCACATGTCTTACGTCTCCTGAGTTGGCAGGCGGGTTCTTTACCACTAGCGCTACTTGGGAAGGCCTTATGTTTGTACTCTCATGTTTTTTAATGTGGCTGCTAGAAAATGGGAAATTTAGGGGGCTTTCACCTCCTAATTAAATTTCACCCTATGGGAGTCTCCAGGCAAGAATACTGGAGTGGGTTGCCATGCCCTCCTCCAGGGTATCTTCCCGACCCAGGGATTGAACTCACATGTCTTACGTCTCCTGAGTTGGCAGGCGGGTTCTTTACCACTAGCGCTACTTGGGAAGGCCTTATGTTTGTACTCTCATGTTTTTTAATGTGGCTGCTAGAAAATGGGAAATTTAGGGGGCTTTCACCTCCTAATTAAATTTCACCCCCTTCCATTAATTCACCATGAATTTATTGAGCATCTAATATGTGCTAAGTCAAAGTAAGCATAATAGCTACAGCAATAGAAAAGAGTACCTTAGAAATTCATTGTATGTTCTTTAAAAAGATATATGTGTGTGTGTGTGTATGTATGTCATCCTATTGAAATGTACCACTTCTGAAGACAAATTTTAAATTCACTTTTGTTTTGTCTTAGCTGTGTGAGTTTAACTCCCAGGCATTAATTTAGCCTTTTTTGTTTTCTAATATACATATACAAGGCTCTAATTTTCCCTTAGCTGCTTCTTTAGCTGCAGTCCAAAAGAATTATAGTTGAATTTTCATAACTATTCATTTTAAATGTTTTATAATTTCCATTGAAGTTTGTCTTTAAATTATGAACTTTTTAGAAGTGTACCATTGGGTTTCAATATGCATGGGAGAAGTGGTTTGGATATCTTTTTATCAGTGATTTCTTTTTTAAAAATATTTAAAAAATTAATTTATGTATTTGGCTGCACTGGATTTCAGATCTTTGATCTAAGGCATGAAGGGTCTGTCTTTGCTGCGGCATGCAAATTCTTAATGGCAGCATGTGAGACCTAGTTCTCTGACCAGGGATCGAACTGGCCCCCTGCCTTGGGCGCTCAGAGTCCTAGCCACTGGACCACAAAGGAAGTCCCTTTGGTGATTTCAAATTATCACTAATATCACATTGTTCTCAGAGAACATGGGCCTTTATGATACTGAATCATTAAGATTTTTTACAACTTCCTTTGTGGCCTAGTGTGATTGAGTTGTGAAAATATTTCATTTGTGCTTGAGAAAAAACATTTATCTATTTGACAGGTACAGGCACCTAGATCTTATCCACTACAGTTAGCTTGTCAGGTGGCGCCAGAGGTAAAGAACCTGCCTGACAATACAGGAGATGTTAAGTAATGCAAGTTCAGTCCCTGGGTTGGGAGGAGGGCACAGCAACCCACTCTAATATTCTTGCCCAGACCCATGGACATAGGAGCCTGGTGGGTTACATCCATGGAGTCGCAAAGAGTCTGACGCAACTGAGCACAGCTTATTTTAATTTTTTTTCCTCCAAATTTGAAGGGCCCTAACCGTGAACTTCCAGATGTTCAAGGTGGATTTAGAAAAGGCAGAGGAACCAGAGATCAAATTGCCAACATCCACTGGATCATCAAAAGAGCAAGAGAGTTCCAGAAAAACATCTATTTCTGCTTTATTGACTATACCAAAGCCTTTGACTGTGTGGATCACAATAAACTGTGGAAAATTCTGAAAGAGATGGGAATACCAGACCACCTGACTTGCCTCTTGAGAAACCTATATGCAGGTCAGGAAGCAACAGTTGGAACTGGACATGGAACAACAGACTGGTTCCAAATAGGAAAAGGAGTACATTAAGGCTGTATACTGTCACCCTGTTTATTTAACTTATACGCAGAGTACATCATGAGAAACACTGGGCTGGAAGAGGCACAAGCTGGAATCAAGATTGCCGGGAGAAATATCAATAACCTCAGATATGCAGATGACACTACCCTTATGGCAGAAAGTGAAGAAGAACAAAAGAGCTTCCTGAAAGTGAAAGAGGACAGTGAAAACTTTGGCTTAAAACTCAGCACTCAGAAAACTAAGATCATGGCATCTGGTCCCATCACTTCATGGCAAATAGATGGGGAAACAGTGGAAGCAATGTCAGACTTTATTTTTTGGACTCCAAAATCATTGTGGATAGTGACTGCAGCCATTAAATTAAAAGACACTTATTTCTTGGAAGGAAAGTTATAACCAACTTAGACAGCATATTGAAAAGCAGAGATATTACTTTGCCAACAAAGGTCTGTCTAGTCAAGGCTGTGGTTTTTCCAGTATTCATGTATGGATGTGAGAGTTGGACTGTGAAGAAAGCTGAGCACCAAAGAATTGATGATTTTGAACTGTGGTGTTGGAGAAGACCCTTGAGAGTCCCTTGGACTGCAAGGAGATCCAACCAGTCCATTCTAAAGGAGATCAGTCCTGGGTGTTCATTGGAAGGACTGATGCTAAAGCTGAAACTCCAATACTTTGGCCACCTCATGCAAAGAGTTGACTCATTGGAAAAGACTCTGATGCTGGGAGGGACTGGGGGCAGGAGGAGAAGAGGATGACCGAGGATGAGATGGCTGGATGGCATCATGGACTCGATGGACATGAGTCTGAGTGAACTCCAGGAGTTAGTGATGGACAGGGAGGCCTGGCGTGCTGCAATTCATGGGGTCACAAAGAGTCAGATACGACTGAGCGACTGAACTGAACTGAATTGAATTTCCTATAATTTTTGGTCTGCTTTATCTGTCAGTTTCTGAGAGATAAGCTTTAAAATTTCCTGCTATGATTATAGATTTTTCAAGTTCCCCATGTAAATCTATCAATTTTAGCTTTATAATTTTAAAATTATACTATTAAATAGGTATGATTTCATGATTTTTGTATCTTCTTGGTGTATGGGTTTCTTCACTTACATTGAAACTTTTCACCTTATCGGAAGCTAGGGAATGTGGAGGTGGGGGGATAGGGTGTTCTTTAACATGACCTCCCTTCAATTTTCTCTGGCTGAATTTCCAGGGCAGGGAGGGCGAGCGCTGGAGCTAGGAAGGGATCTCTGGCTCAAATGGTAAAGAATCTGCCTGTAATGCAAGAAACTTGGCTTCGATCCCTGGGTTGGGAAGATCTCCTGGAGAAGGGAATGGCAACCCACTCCAGTAGTCTTGCCTGGAGAATTCCACGGACAGAGAGCAGAGCCTGGTGGGCTATGCTCACAAAAAGTCAGACCCAACTGAGTGACTAACACTCTGACTCAGGGAAGATGTGATGGGCATGGTGGAAAGAGGGCATAACTTGAAGCCAGCATATCTAGAATGCCACCCCCCCCACCACCAACGCCCTCCCCCAGGAGCCATGTGCCAGCTCCTCGTGGGCAGAGGAGAGATTCGGAGCAGGGCAGCTGATGGACTTCTGGAGAGGGGAGCAGGAGGGCCAGGGAGGGGCATGGGCTGGCAGGGTGGAGGGGCCCCTCTGAGCCATCTAGCCCTGTCCTTACCTCACATGGTCCCAGGAAGGGAACTGTCAGGGAGCCCTGGACTGTCACCCAGCCCCAAGTGTGGCAAAAAAACGCCAGCAACAAAGAACTGTGTTGGCCTCGTGGGGACTCAGGACATCTCAGCTCAATTCCCTTTTCCTCCGGGCGGTCACACCCTCGAAGGTCAAACCACCTTACCACCTCAGCCCTGGAATTCCCGCCGAGAGGGAAGTAGTGCACTCCTGACTAAGCTCTGACCCCTCAAGGCAATCACATGCCTGCCCCCTCGGAGTGGCTTTTGATGTCAGCCACTTCCTCTTTCTGGGGATGGCATTTTGGGGAGGGATGGTGAAGGTGAGGAGAGGACGTCAGAGGAGGAAACCCCCGTGTGGGACGCAGACCAGCTTGCAAGTCTCCAACTCCATGCAAAACACACCTGTCTCAAAGTAAGCATGCACTGTGTGTGTGTGTGCTCAGCTGAGTCCAACTCTGACTCTTGTGACCCCGTGGACTGTTGCCCACCAGCATCCTCTGTCCATGAGATTCTCCAGGCAAGAATACTGGAATGGGTTGCCATTTCCTCCTCCTGGGGGTCTTCCCGACCCAGGGATCGAATCCACATCTCTTGCATCTCTTGCACTGCAGGAGGATTCTTTATGGCTGAGCCACCAGGGACACATGTCAATACACTCTGAGTGTAGAGGAAGATGATGTCATCCAAAATTTACTATCTCGAAACTGAAAACATTTTGCTGAATATCTTTGGAAAATTTGTCTTCCTTTTTACAATAAATACTTTCTGAAATGTCTATGAGTAAAATATAATATACATTTATTTATTTAAATATAAAATATAAGAATGCGATCCTTTTATACATACTGCTCTGTAATCCACTTTTCCCCTTGCTCAGTAATATTTGATGAACATTTTCCATATTGTTAAATATTATTTTACAATTGATTTATTTATGTATTTGGCTGCTCTGGGTCCTAGTTGCAGCTTGTGGGATCTAGTTTTCTCACCAGGGATGGACCTGCATTGGGAGCACAGAGTGTAGATGCTGGACCACCAGAGAGGTCTCTACACTGAGCATCCCCTGCTGCTGACCAAGTGCCCCCTTCAGTTCTCACTGCATCACTGGCACTGGGGCAGGAAATGGACTAAGAGGAGAGCCAGATCCATTCCCATCTGGGTGCCACAGAAGTTCTGGAGGAAGTTGACACCCCCAGCGCCAGTGAGAAGAAAATTATAGAAAGACCAGCAAATCTGGCTTTCTCCTTCAGTGTTGATGGCCTAGCCTGGGGAGTGAGGTGTGTGAGATGCAGACAGCAGTTAACACAAAACTCAATGAAAGTGTAGGAGTCGGGGAACCTGGACTTCCAGTCAGAGACCCCCTTCCTCTCCCCCCACCCCCAGGGATCTCATTTGGAAGACAGGCAGGCATTTGTTAAATCAAGCATGATTCCCTAAACGATCCCATCCCCAAAGGATATTGCTTTTGAAAGGGACTGTTGTCACACCAAAGAATCCTTAATTGGTTGAGTTTTTGAAACATAAGGTAATATATTTGGTCACTGCATCTTCCTGGGCTAATCCAATGTTTCAAAACT
Organism: Madoqua kirkii; assembly: GCA_006408675.1. Classification (NCBI taxonomy): domain Eukaryota; kingdom Metazoa; phylum Chordata; class Mammalia; order Artiodactyla; family Bovidae; genus Madoqua; species Madoqua kirkii. Next base: position 11,989 of record SJYC01141127.1, on the reverse strand, counting down.
TCCTGCTCCATCATAGAAACAATATGGGCTGAAGGCAAGTGCCTTGAGGAAAACGAAGATGAAAAAGATCCTTTTCTTTCTAAGGGTTCATTGTCTAGTGCGGGTTCAGGCGAAATGCAGGAGGGCCAGCCCCATAAGGCCCGGGACAGGCCTGGCAGCTGAGCCAAACCATTGGGGTGGGGCCCTAGACTACCACTTGCCAGTGCAAGTCACAGCATAAGGCTGCCAGCCCTGCTAAGCCCCCGGGGAAAGAGACGGAGCCTGCCCCTGGGGCGTGGGAGGCTTAATGGCTGACAGCACTCCAGCCCTTGCAGGATGTGTGGGGCTGACAGGAAAGAGCCATCAGACCCAGGTCAGAGGCCAGGAAACACTTGGAAGAGGGAGGCCCTGGTGTTTGGAGAGGTTCTGCTGATACAGACAGGAGGGGGTAGGGTTTCAGAGAGACGGGGCTTGGAGGGCCGGCCTTGCTGAGGACAGTCAAGGGGAGGGGCCGCAGCACTCACCCCAAGCTCTGTGTCCGGCTGAGTAGGAGTCAAGTCAGGAAATCAGGGCCTTAAGTGCTGTCCTGAGAGGCCGTGCCCAGCGTGGGAGGAAGTGAGGACATGCCAAAGGCTTTGAGCAGCGGATGTCTGTGTGGACCGTGAGGGATGGGTAGCAGGCAGGCAGGGGAAGGAGGTGGGGTGCCAGGAGGCCCTGGTGGAAACCCAGGACATCGATGGGGGTGGGGTGCAGGGGGGCTTGGCGAAGGGGGTAACAGGGTGGGGAGGCTAGCCTGCCTTAGGGCCTATGACTTTCTCTGAAGGGCCCTGGGCTTGGTTTTAAATACTACTCAGCCATAAAACAGAACGAAATAATGCCATCCTCAGCAACATGGATGGACCTAGACATGATTATATTAAGTCAAAGACAAATAACCATTACTTATACGTGGAACCTAAGAAATGATACAAATGAACTTAGACAAAACAGAGACAGACTCACAGACACAGAAAATAAAGTTATGGTTACCAGAGGGGAAAGAGGGTGGAGGAGGGATACATTAGGAGTTTGGGATCAGCAGATATAAAGGTGTAGAATCACTTTGTTGTACATCTGAAACATTGCAAGTCAACTATATGCCAATAAAAAACAAATGTTTTCCTGGTGACTCAGTGGTAAAGAATTTGCCTGCAATACAGGAGACTCAGGTTCAATCTCTGAGTGGTACCTCATTTCAGCAGCCCTAACAAACCCTTGAGAACAAGAGGAAGAAAAAGCCCTTGGAGACTGGCTAGAAGTGGTCAGGGAGCAGAGGGGGAAGCAGGAGGTCAAGTCACAGAACAGAGAATCCGCAGGAGGAGGGGGGATGTGAACCATCAGCGGGGACGCAGGGTTTACGGAAAGCTATTGACTTTCAACACCAGGAAGTCACTGATGACCTTTGAGAATAATGTCATTGGTGCAGCAGGGGAAACCTAGGGCAGTTAGGGTGTGAGGAACATGACAGGATGGTCTAGGGGTGGAGAATCCTTATTTCAGGAAGTTTCAGTCTGAAGTGCAGGGACGAGATGGGACAGTAGCTTGAAGGGGAACCAGAACCTGAGCGAAGGGCTTTTTTCAGGTGGTACTTAGGGAGTCCTGGGCAAGCATGAGGGCCTCCCTGGTGTCTCAGATGGTAAAGAATCCACCTGTAGTGCAAGAGACCTGGATTTGATTCCTGGGTTGGGAAGATCCCCTGGAGAAGGGAATGGCTACCCACAAGCATGGTTGTAGAAACTCCAGAGATAGGACTCACTCTCCATTTGTTAAATGAGAAAGAACAAAATTTCCCAGAACCAGGGAGAAGGGCACCAAGCCCAGGTGGACAGCTAACCCACAGCAGCAGCTTGGCTTGACCTCTAGGAGGAAGAGTGGGAGGAGAAAGGGATCTGTGTGCTGCCCCCAAATGCTGGCAGTCACTGAATTCCATTTGGCTCACCCAGGTTCCCTTAAAGAGCCTGAGGCAGGCTTCCTCTCACCTCTGTTCCTTTGGAAGTCCCTTTGCAGATGCAGAGGGACACGAAGTGTCCTCCCAGCAGGCAGCATGTGGGCGGTGAGCATCTGTCTTTCCATCATTTGTCTTCCTGCAGAGAGGACATCACTGTGAAGCAGGCAATGAGCTGACCTACAGACCTTCGAGGTTAGGGATGCTGGAAGGGGTGAGGGATGCTGGAGGAGGTCAGGGACACTGGAGAAAGTTAGAAGTCCCCTAGAAGGGATGCAGAGCTGCTCCACGCTGTTCTCTGATCCTCTCAGCAGAACTCTGACAAGTTCTTCCCAGTTTCTGCTGCTCTTCCATTGCCCTTCCAGCCCAGTCCCAGGCAGCTGACTTTTATTTTTGGGGGTCGGGGGGTGGGCGGGAATTGAGAGCTGAATCTCTTGGCAGCCTCAGCCCAGGACCCTTCCCTTGGCCAGTAGTTTCTAAACTTTTAAAGAAATAGCTAAGCCCATCTTTCAAACAATGCTTTAGGGAAAGTCCTAAAATATCAAGGGGCTGACATTTCATTGGCACACATTTCCATTCAGATCTATGGTACTCACACATCGTGAAGCCAGCCAGTGAGAATTATAGCCTGTTTCAATGAATGGGAAAAAATAGAAATTGTGGTTATGGGAAACCATTGCAATCTGATACCAGCCTCAGGGTCTACTTTATTTCCGCCATTTGCTTTAGTCACATTGTAATAAGAAATTTCTAACTCACACAAATGGCAGTAAACTATAACAGTTTTAAAAAAATAACCAGCCTTATAACCTTGGGATTTAAGGAACCAGCCAATGACATATATATTCAGTCTTTACAAAGGTAACTTTTCTTTGCAACACACTTCTTAGTTTGCCAATCAATCAGCAGCATGTCACATGTTTGTCAGTAACACATTTGAACCTATTACACTACCATATTAAAAATAGTTTAACAACTTTTTAAGCATGAAATCTGAACCAAAATTTGTGGAAACCTGAATGGTGCTTTCTAGGGGAAAAAATGGAAGCATAGTACCCTAAGAACCACCTTGAACCCCAATCGCATCATTAAGGAACAAGAGTTTAGTGAATCCCTGCTTTGTGACAGACTCTGTCCTGGACTGGAGATACAGGGGGGAAAAATAAACACAGCTTGCCCTCATCCACAAGGATGCTGGTCTGAACGATGAGGTAGACCCAGAGAGAAATGCCATCAAGTGTAGGGTTTCTGGCGAGCCGGGGAGGCAGCCACTTGGGGGCACCTAGAGGAGTTTGAGAGCTGAATCTCTTGGCAGCCTCAGCCCAGGACCCTTCCCTTGGCCAGTAGTTTCTAAACTTTTAAAGAAATAGCTAAGCCCATCTTTCAAACAATGCTTTAGGGAAAGTCCTAAAATATCAAGGGGCTGACATTTCATTGGCACACATTTCCATTCAGATCTATGGTACTCACACATCGTGAAGCCAGCCAGTGAGAATTATAGCCTGTTTCAATGAATGGGAAAAAATAGAAATTGTGGTTATGGGAAACCATTGCAATCTGATACCAGCCTCAGGGTCTACTTTATTTCCGCCATTTGCTTTAGTCACATTGTAATAAGAAATTTCTAACTCACACAAATGGCAGTAAACTATAACAGTTTTAAAAAAATAACCAGCCTTATAACCTTGGGATTTAAGGAACCAGCCAATGACATATATATTCAGTCTTTACAAAGGTAACTTTTCTTTGCAACACACTTCTTAGTTTGCCAATGAATCAGCAGCATGTCACATGTTTGTCAGTAACACATTTGAACCTATTACACTACCATATTAAAAATAGTTTAACAACTTTTTAAGCATGAAATCTGAACCAAAATTTGTGGAAACCTGAATGGTGCTTTCTAGGGGAAAAAGATGGAAGCATAGTACCCTAAGAACCACCTTGAACCCCAATCGCATCATTAAGGAACAAGAGTTTAGTGAATCCCTGCTTTGTGACAGACTCTGTCCTGGACTGGAGATACAGGGGGGAAAAATAAACACAGCTTGCCCTCATCCACAAGGATGCTGGTCTGAACGATGAGGTAGACCCAGAGAGAAATGCCATCAAGTGTAGGGTTTCTGGCGAGCCGGGGAGGCAGCCACTTGGGGGCACCTAGAGGAGCGAGTTGGGGTGGAGGGGAGTACAGAGCAAAGATGAGCAAGCTTCTAGAGGCTGTAACCAGGAACCCAGGGAAGAGAGGCAAAAGTGATGTCCAGAGTCATGATACAGAAAAGAGAGCCGGCTCATGACAGGTGCAGGGCTCAGGCTGTGCAAGACATTGGGAGCGGAGGAGGCAAGCCCGGGAAGCAAGTAGGGCCAATCATGTCACAGAGGGGGGCTTCAGGGTGATGAAGCCCCACAGGTGATGGATGCCTTGAGCACTGTTTAACAGCTGGTTTAGTTGCTAAGTCATATCTGACTCTTGAGACCCCATGGACTATAGCCCGCCAGGCTCCTCTGTCCGTGGGATTCTCTGGGAAGAATACTGGGGTGGGCGCTACATTTTTAAAGGAGCCCTTCTATAGATTGATCCCATACATAGAAGCAAGGAGACCACTTGGGAGACTAGTTGAGGCTATGGGTGGTGGAGACTGAGCCCAGCTAAGGCCATGGAGAGACGCAGTGGAGATGAGTAGTTCAAGAGGCAGAATGGATAGGACTGGGTGATTGATTAGCTATAGGGGGATGCAGGGGGAGGGGGAGATCAAGGAAGACCCTCCACAAAAGTTTCTGCTTTAGATGGTTGACCATATAGGAAGATTTTGCACCCACGTCCTCGGTGTCCACAGCCATTGAGACTGACAGCATAAGTGTCAGCCAGTCAGACTTGTGGTTGAGAACCACCATCATGAACATAAATTCAGAGAAAGGGTCAGAAGCCAGACAGAGGACTTCTCTGGCCATCCAGTGGTTAAGACTCTGTGCTTCAGATGCAGAGGCTCAATACCAGGGTGGGGAACTAAGATCACAGATGACACAAGGTGCGGCCAAATAAATATTAACTTAATTTTTAAAAAAGAAGCCAGGCCAAGTCCAGGTGAGTCTTCAGGGAAGCTTTGCCTACAATTTGTTTCTGAGAATGAATGAGCAATCAGTGTCAGATTAATTGATCAGTGAGATAAATCAGTCTGACCAAAGGAAAGATTTCTACAAAAAAATGCAGTCATAATATCAAGTTGCCTTTTTTTTTTTTCCCTATTTTTCTCGGCCTCTAGCAAGAGGGATCTTAGTTCCCCAATCAGGGATCAAACTTACACCCTCTGTACTGGAAGCACAGAGTCTTAATCACTGAACCACCAGTCCCGAGTTACTTTTTTTTTAATGACATAATCCATGTAATTATTCCATCAATGCAAAAGGCAAACACGTTTCTCTCTGGGTACTGATCATGGGGCTATAACACATTTTCCAGACAGATCCTGATTACCGTGAGCTGAATGGTAGAAATAGTGAATGGATATAACCTTTAAAAGCAAAATAATAATAACCAAAGTGACTCTCTCCAGTGTGACTGCATTCCTATGTACTTTGTAGAGCTGGGCAATGTTTGATGTAAAGAATTGAATCGGGAAAGAAAATTACTACGTAATCCGACTGAAGTGTTGGAAGGGGAACGGGTGGGGAGTTTATGTGGTTTTTAAAAGGGAAGTTCTGTCCCAAAGTGTGTCATTTCTGAAGTGAAGGAGGTTCCAATAGGCTATTAGAAGAGCCTGCACAATCGCAATTTGAAGTTTTCAGGACACTTGTATTTCAGTACACATGATAAGACACACATGGTTTTTCACCGAATCGCACAGTGTTATTTAAATACCAAGGGACTAAAATATACACGAGGCCTGGCTGTTTTGGTATTTGATGAAACCAAAGGGAAACTCCTTTTGAGTCTGGTGAAAGACAAGACTAAATGCCCATCAGGATTATTTTTTTTCCATTTACATTGCAGGTTTTCAAATTTTTGAAGAGGCTGTTTTGAAATTGTGAGGGGAGTGGCAGCAAAGAGATATTTGCCATCAGTGTTAGAGGAAAGAAGTGCTTTGAAGGATGCTGAAGGTCATCTTGTTAAGAAGAGGGACTGTCAAGGTCAAACAAAGACACTGAGGTACTGCCTGGGTTAGCACCTTCTCATTCAGTTCACTACTGAGACAGGCCCAGTGAGGCAGGTCAAGGAGCCCAGCGGCCGTGTGCAGGGGTGGCCAGTGCGGGCTGGGTGGGTAGCCGCTGAGTGTACCTGTGGATCTGACTCAGGGTTCCTGCCATCTCAAGCCAGATGGGAAAGGAGGACCCACAAGGCCCAGGGGTCCTGGGAAGGGATCCTGACTTCAGAAGCTTCTTCAAAGCCTCCCAGGGTTTGAGAATGATCCCAGACAGTGACAGAGCAATTAAAAAGAAAAAAGAAAAGAAAGAAAGAGCCAAGATTGCATCACAGGTTTAACCGAAGTCTTCAGAGGAGATTGGCTCAGACCTTGTGTTTGCAGTCAGAGCTGCTTTGATTGTTAAAGACGATGTTTGGCAATTGCAAATTATCTGATATTGGACCAGCACGGTCGAAAGGGGAGCCTGCAAAAAGTAGGGGTGGGGATGGGATATTAGGACATGTGGTGATAAAGACCATGGACTCCGGGCTGAACCCTGAGACCTCCACTTGCTGGCTGGTGACAGAGGCGAGCTGTTCACTCTTGGTCTCCTCCTCTGAAGCCTGGGGGAAAGTAACAGACAGGTCCTTGTGGAACCTTGGCATGTTAGCACTCATAAAGGCCATGTCACTGGAAAGCCCCAGGGTCCCGCTGTCAGGGTGGGAAGTGACCTTCCGGAGGGGTCCCGCTCTAGAGCCCTGAGAGTCCGCCCACACCCCAGCACACTCTTCCATCTTTGGCCACTCTTCCTCCATTTCTTGACTCCTTTTCAAGCCCAGGATCCCCCACTGCCTCCCTCTTCCACCTCCACTCGGCCCCATCATCCACACCCTCTGTGCCCACCCCCAACAGCACGCAGTGACTCTCATAGTTATACTCCAGCCCAGAGTTCTCTGCTGAGCCCAGACCCAAGGGCCCTCTGCACACCCAGCAGGGCCCTGGATGCCTCAAGTGCCACAGACTCAGTAAGCAAAAAGCCCATCTCAGACCTTGTCTACCCACATCTCACTCTCTGCTGGGGGAACCTGGGTGAGTGATGAGCACCATCAACCACGCAGGCCTTGAAGGCTGACCCACAGACACCGTCAGCTCTGCCTCCCATGCGTCACCCCAGTGAGAAGTGGTTGCTGGTTTTTTTCTGGAGTATAGTTGGTTCATAGGGTTTGAGAATGATCCCAGACAGTGACAGAGCAATTAAAAAGAAAAAAGAAAAGAAAGAAAGAGCCAAGATTGCATCACAGGTTTAACCGAAGTCTTCAGAGGAGATTGGCTCAGACCTTGTGTTTGCAGTCAGAGCTGCTTTGATTGTTAAAGACGATGTTTGGCAATTGCAAATTATCTGATATTGGACCAGCACGGTCGAAAGGGGAGCCTGCAAAAAGTAGGGGTGGGGATGGGATATTAGGACATGTGGTGATAAAGACCATGGACTCCGGGCTGAACCCTGAGACCTCCACTTGCTGGCTGGTGACAGAGGCGAGCTGTTCACTCTTGGTCTCCTCCTCTGAAGCCTGGGGGAAAGTAACAGACAGGTCCTTGTGGAACCTTGGCATGTTAGCACTCATAAAGGCCATGTCACTGGAAAGCCCCAGGGTCCCGCTGTCAGGGTGGGAAGTGACCTTCCGGAGGGGTCCCGCTCTAGAGCCCTGAGAGTCCGCCCACACCCCAGCACACTCTTCCATCTTTGGCCACTCTTCCTCCATTTCTTGACTCCTTTTCAAGCCCAGGATCCCCCACTGCCTCCCTCTTCCACCTCCACTCGGCCCCATCATCCACACCCTCTGTGCCCACCCCCAACAGCACACAGTGACTCTCATAGTTATACTCCAGCCCAGAGTTCTCTGCTGAGCCCAGACCCAAGGGCCCTCTGCACACCCAGCAGGGCCCTGGATGCCTCAAGTGCCACAGACTCAGTAAGCAAAAGGCTCATCTCAGACCTTGTCTACCCACATCTCACTCTCTGCTGGGGGAACCTGGGTGAGTGATGAGCACCATCAACCACGCAGGCCTTGAAGGCTGACCCACAGACACCGTCAGCTCTGCCTCCCATGCGTCACCCCAGTGAGAAGTGGTTGCTGGTTTTTTTCTGGAGTATAGTTGGTTCACAATGTCATGTTAGTTTCAGATGTATAGCACTTCTCTCCATCTCTACCAGGGTGGGCCCAGACCCACAGTCTTGCTCAGCTTTTGCCTTCTAACATGGAACATGAAACGGGGTGGGCACCACTGCCTTATATAAAATAGTTAACCAAGAAGGATCCGTTGTATAGCACAGGGAACTATACTCAATATTTCACAATAAGTTATAAGGGGAAAGAATTTGAAAAAGAATAGATCTATACCTATACCTGGGGCTTCCCAGATGGTGCTAGTGGTAAAGAATCTGTCTGCCGATGCAGGAGCCATAAGAGACACTGGTTCAATCCTTGGATTGGGAAGATCCCCTGGAGGAGGTCATGGCAACCTAGTCAGTGTTCTTGACTGGAGAATCCCAAGACAGAGGAGTTGGGGCAGTGGTGGGGTGGGGGGAGGGTGGTGCTACAGTCCATAGGGTCACAGAGTTGGATGAGACTGATGCGCCTTTGCACACATGCGCATACATATTTATAACTGAATCCCTTTGCCATACATCTGAAACTAACATGACATGGTGAATCAACTATACTCCAGAAGAAAAAAAAACAACAACCAAAAAAACCCCCAAAACAAACGTGGCTGGGGAAGTGGTTAACAGACATGCTGACAAATAAATTAGGGAGTTTCTCAGAATGTGAAGTACTGTGACGAAAGTCTACCAGAGAAACTTGCCGGAGGGTGGCCTGAGACGGAGGCGGGGAAAGGTCTCTCCTAGGAGGTCATATCTGGGGACTGTGAAGAGAATTCCACACCTGCCTCAAAGCCACAGATTTGAAAGATTGCAGGGTTGGCGGTGACCCCAGGCTGTAGGTCAGGAGAGAATAGGAAAGGAGGCAGGGAGGTCTGCAGAGGCCGGCTCCCAGGTGCTTTCTTGGGGAGGAGCCCCAATCTTACACAAACACGGTGGGCAGCCAGGAGGACTTTTAAGCTCACCGTTTATCCCCCAGGGGAACTGATTCCTGACATCAATTCCTCCAGCCTCACATGATTCTGCCTCTGACAGAGTGCTCCGCACTTACAGCTCTTCAGGTTTGTCATGGAATAAATGAGCAATGACTGCTGAGACCAAGTTGATTTTCTCCTCCAATCAAGGGTGACCCCTTGGTGACCATGCAGAACCAGACCCAAACCCAGGGCCACCTCCATCCACTTCTCTCCCCACCAGCAGTTTGTCACTGACTCTTGCTTGTTCTACCATCTGAACCCTCCTCAAATCTGTTCACCTCACTGTCTTTTTCTTCAGTCTAGCAAGTTTACTGCGTACACCATGAGAAATACTGATCGTGGAGGGACTGGTTTGACTTTTGCTTCTACCATGATTAATGTGATTGGAGGATTCCTTCATTGGCTTTTCTTAATTAGTATGATCTGAGCCAGAAGAGAACTGACCATCGCTTTCCCTTCAAAACGGTAATGATCATGAATTATTCCAAATTACCGGTATCACAGGCTTGCAGATTTGTCTGAACTGGGACTGACAGAACACAGTGGGCAGAGGTATAAACAAGAAAAGGCACACAGGGATTTGGGGGCCGTCTTCAAACTCAAAACAAACAAATTGGAGTTAAACTTAAATTCTTAACTTAAACTCCATTTTTTCCCCTGTGCTATATGAAGTTAAACTCTTTCTAATTCACATGATTCTAAAAATCAACTTGAAACCGGTCACATTACACCACGTGTGGCATAAACCTCGTGGCAACAGTAAGGACATGGAGCTCTGGGCTGACGTCGGCCCGTGTTTTTCCTTCACAGGTGGGTGTGAACCTCACTTTCTTAGACAGGAAGTGAAGTGAAAGTAACTCAATCGTGTCTGATTCTTTGCAACCCCGTGGACTAATAGAGTCCGTGGAATTCTCAGGCCAGAATACTGGAATGGGTAGCCTTTTCCTTCTCCAGGGGATCTTCTCAGTCCAGGAACAAAACTGGAGTCTCCTGCATTGCAGGTGGCATCTTTACCATCTGAGCCACAAGGGAAGCCCAGGAAGCAATAAGCTAATCCTCCCCACGTGGGCATCAGTCACTGCCATCTGACCCCTAAATCCAGGGTTTGGTAATACAGAGACTGAAAGTCAGTTATGCCTGCCTGTGTTAGAGACTCATGTCTGTCCTTCTGGAACGTGTGGTCTGGTGAGCACATCCAGGAATCCTGGACCTATGGAGCAATGACTGCTGAGACCAAGTTGATTTTCTCCTCCAATCAAGGGTGACCCCTTGGTGACCATGCAGAACCAGACCCAAACCCAGGGCCACCTCCATCCACTTCTCTCCCCACTCTTCCTACACCAGCCAATCATCTCCTGTCTCTGGGTTTGCCTGAGCTTATTTGTGGCCCTAGTGTTAAAGAAGCTGCCTGCCAGTGCAGGAGATGTAAGAGATGTGGGTTCAACCCCTGGATCAGGAAGATCCCCTGGAGAAGGGCATTGCCTCCACTCCAGTATTCTTGCCTGGAGAACCCCATGGACAGAGGAGCCTGGTGGGCTACAGTCCATGGAGTCGCAAAGAGTCAGATACAACTGAAGCGACTTAGCACGCATATGTAAAATGGGTGTAAAGAGATGCACCATATCTCTTTCATGTTGGGATGAAATTAGTAGCTTTGAGGACCAGGAAGCATTCTCACATCCATGAATGACTGTGAAGGACTGTTATGACTGGGGCTGGAATTCCATCATCAGGCTCACCCAGGATGGGGAAACCAGCTGAGTGACTTTCCTGCCTGATGCCAGAGCACTCATTTTTCCTGTGTGCCATAGCCTCTCATGGGCCAGGACGACTGCCCAGCTGCAAACCCCAGCAGGGCATCTCCAGGCCCAGCTAGAGCTGCAGGAGAGCTTCAGGCAACGGGACCTCAAAGCATCACTCTGCTGCCTGCCATTTGTTTCCAAAGACAACAGCATCTTTTGCATGAAATCCAAACTTGTCATCACCAATTGCAGCAGAAAAATGAAGGGCTGTCTTGGACCCACCACCTCGGGGCCCGTAGAGAAGCTCTGGGGAGGGGCCACCAAAATTCTGAGAAAGCGTTAGTAGCTCAGTGGTATCCAAGTCTTTGGGCCCCCATGGACTGCAGCCCGCCAGGCTCCTCTGTTAATGGGATCAAACCCAGGTCTTCTTTACTGTGTGAACCACCTGCTGCTGCTGCTAAGTCACTTCAGTTGTGTTCAACTCTGTGTGACCCCATAGATGGCAGCCCACTAGGCTCCCCCATCCCTGGGATTCTCCAGGCAAGAACACTGGAGTGGGTTGCCATTTCCTTCTCCAATGCATGAAAGTGAAAAGTGAAAGTGAAGTCGTGCCCAACTCCTAGCGACCCCATGGACTGCAGGCCGCCAGGCTCCTCTGTTAATGGGATCAAACCCAGGTCTTTTTTACTGTCTGAACCACCTGGGAAGCCCTAAATCCCAAAACCTTAGGACTTAGTCGGTTAACCTAACCAGGTGGTCAAGTGCCTGAGTAGGTGGGTTTATTCAGACAGGCTAGAATACTCATGGATGAACATGATGGTAGAGGCTTTTCTCTTGGTACCCAGAGTAGGCTAGGCAGAGAGTGAAGCCAAGTGGAACAAACAGGCAGGCAGCCCCATGCACAGCCTTCCCCCTGCCTCCATCCTATCTCTTGGTTGCCATTTGCTCTCTTCAGTTCAGTTCAGTTCATTCCAGTCCAATTGCTCAGCCATGTCCGACTCTTTGCGACCCCATGAATTGCAGCA
>SJYC01141126.1:0-11838 GCA_006408675.1 Madoqua kirkii | reverse complement strand
ATGGACCACAGCCTGCCAGGCTCCTCTGTCCATGGGATTCACCAGGCAAGAATACTGGAGTGGGTTGCCATGCCCTCCTCCAGGGGGTCTTCCAGACCCAGGGATTGAACTCGCGTTTCTTATGTCTTCTGCATTGGCAGGTGGGTTCTTTACCCCTAGTGCCACCTGGGAAGCCCCCATTTGCACTTTATAGCCTATTTAAGCAAAGACGCTTCTGCCCCATCTAGATCACTACCTATGGTGGCTGCGGGGGACACAGCGTTTGATCAGCCTCTATTCAGTGTTCCTTGTACTTCCATTTGGTGTCTCTTCAAGCATAGAGTCCTAGAAGGGTGCACTTATCACTGCTTCTCTGCCGATGAGAAGCAGAACTTCACGGGAAGTTCGGGCAGCATTTTAGACCCTTCACCCACTGCGATGAGATGGTTCAGTTAGGCTTTCTTGGCAGCATCTCTTCTCCCAGCTTATACGGTCCCCCACTTCCCTGGGTACACCCTGGTCCTTGTTCAAGAACTGTCAGGCTGTATCCTGTTTCAATAATATAAGTTACCTTATTATCTCCCATCCAAATTCCGCATGGCCAGCTGCTCAAGACTGGGATAATGCAAACAATGCTGACTTCTGTTCTCAGTTACTGATCTTTTTTTTTTTTTTAAGAAACTTTTTTTTCATGAAAACAAGAGGCAGTTTTCACAGGTGGAGTGCTGCGGCCTTTCTCTTCTAAGCTCTGCATCTGCCAGCGTCTGACAATGCTATCTGGGGGGCTCAGGGGCCGGTGCCATTCCAAACGGCTTCACGAAGCTTTCACTTGAGGGGGGCCGGGCACTGGCCAGCACACTGCAACCAGTATGAAAACCCATGCAGCTGGCTCTTTATAACAGCCCCGAACTGGAAGCAAACCAAATGTCCATCAGCTGTAGAATGGAGAAGTAAATGGTGGTGCAGTCACACAATGGAATACCCGCCGACACAAAGAGAGCCAGCCACCTTCAGTCATCAGTCCATGGACGAGCCTCACAGACACGACGTGTGTGGAAGGAGGCAGGCACACACGCGAGCACGCCACAGGATCCCCTTTACAAAAAGCACAGGCTCAGGCGAATTCTTCAGTGGTGCTAGGAGTAGGGTGCTGGCTCCCCTGGGGAGGGAGAGTGAGGACTTCCAGTTCTGTTTCTTTCATATGATGCTGATTAAACAGGTGCGTTCGGTTTGTGAGGATTCACTCATCTGGACACCAAGAGGATGAGCCTTCTCCTCATTGGCTTTGTCCGGGTGTGTTCTGATGCCTCTGTTTCTCAGCTCTATTTATGTATTAAACCTTTATTTTACATTGCAGCGTAGCTGATTAACAATGTTGTGATGGTTTCAGGTGGACAGCGAAGGGACTCAGCCATACATACACATGTATCCATTCTCACCCCAACTCCCCTCCCAGCCAGGCTGCCAGCTAACATTGAGCACAGTTCCCGCTGCAGCACAGTAGGTCCTTGTTGGTTACCCATTTTAAACATAGCAATGTGTATATGCCAACCCCATGCTCCCTAAATATCCCTTCCCCCTATTCTTCCCAGCTGGTAACCGTAAGTTCCTTCTCTAAGCTCAGTTCTATTTAACCTATGAAGATACACATCTATTTCTTCGAAGGCCGAGGAATCCCTGGAGAAAGAACCTATGAATTACCATTCTTTTTTTTAACCTTTAAAATGTTAGACTCACTTAGAGATCACACCTTGATCACACATTAGTTATCTTGTGAATGTTATTTGACAGATTTATTCTTCAGGTAACAGTTTTATTCTTCTTACCTGTCTGAACTGACTTTAGGAAATCATGAGAAAATCAGTCCTGTTTGCTTGATTGCTGGCACCACAATAATTCTTTATTTTATTTTTTTTAGCCTAGTGGGGTCTTAGCTTCCCAGCCATGCTCCCGGAGGCAGAAGTGCAGAGCCTTAACCACTGGACCACCAGTGAAGTTCCCCATAATAATTCTTTATAAAATGTGTTACTTTTTTCCCCCCCCAAAAAACAGAAAAGAACATTTTTGTGTCCCCTGAGGAATAGCTTATTGGGAATAACTTTGAGGAAACAAGAAATCAGAAGGAGCCATTAAAACCCACATACTCCCCTCATAAGCTCTAACCACATCACGTAGGTCTCTGCAATGCAATTTCATTCTTTCTGGGCAGCATGTACTCTTTAGGTGACTGAATGGAAGTCAGATTCTCAAATCTGTGGTTTTAAAATAAAGTTCTCCTGAAATAGAACTCTTATTCAAGACATATAGGATGAGTCACTGCCATTGTTACCAGCAAGAAACTTGAATTGCTTTTTAAAATCTAGTATCAGTGTGATTGGGGCTCCCCTGGTGGCTCAGTGGTAAAGAACCCACTTGCCAACGCAGGAGACAGGGTCCAGGCCAAGATAGTCCCCTGGAGAAGGGCATGGCAACTCGCTCCAGTATTCTTATCTGGAGAATCCCATGGACAGAGTAGCCTGGCAGGGGCTACAGCGCATGGGATTACAAAGAGCTGGACGCGTTGAGCAACTAAACAGCCATTGATGTAATTACATTTAATGGATACCTTCTAATAATGTGCCTGCATAATTTCCCCAACACAATACTGGGATGTTTTTGCTTCAGAACCTACCGTTTCAGGCTTTCCCTGAAGGAGGAAAAATTTGAAACCGCTCTTTTTAGAATCCAAACTCACTTTGCTTTGTGTTGCATTCACGTCTCTGAGCTAGTTGCTATTGCTGTTTAGTCGTTAAATCACATTTGACTCTCCTGTGACCCCATGGGCTGTGGCCTGCCAGGCTCCTTTGTCCATGAGCTGGTGGGCCTGAGTTAAGACCTGCACGCCTCTTTCTTTGGTGTGATTTTTTTTTAAAGATTTCTTTCCTGTTTTTTTGTTTGTTTGTTTGTTTTTAATGTGGACCATTTTTCAATTCTTTTAATGAATGTGTTACAATATTTTTATCTCTTTTGTTTGTTTTGGCTTCAAGGCATGTGGGATCCCACTCCCCAACCAGGAATCGAACTGGCACCCCCAGCATTGGAAGATTAAGTCTTAACCACTGGACTGACAGGGTAGTGAGATGTTAATCCCTCAGAATGTGTCCCTGATAAAGCCATAACATTCACCATAAAAACCCCGGGGCCTCAGCCTCTGCCAGGCTCTCCTGTCAATCACGGGCTGCCTTTCAAAAGTAAGGACTTGATGAGGTGGCCACTGAATTGTTCATCGTAACTTCCTGATGAAGAAAGAAGGAAGATCAGGAGCTCAGATGCCCCGGGGCCTCAGTGAGACTTCCAGAGCCAGGACCAACTTGGAAACCGGATTATCAGCATCAGGCCCAGAGGGGAGGAGATGTGAGAAGGCAGGATAGGGAGGGTCAACACCTGGGCCTTCTGGAGGGTCTCACTTGCTGATAGGATCATCTACACCCTTTTTCTAGATTCCACAAGCATCAAAGGATTGATGCTTTCCAACTGTGGTGCTGGAGAAGACTCTTGAGAGTCCCGTGGACTGCAAGGAAATCAAACCAGTCAATCCTAAAGGACATCAGTCCTGAATATTCATTGGAAGGAAGCTCCAATACTTTGGACACTTGATGTGAAGAACTGACTCACTGGAAAACACTCTGATGCTGGGAAGGATTGAGGGCAGGAAAAGAAGGGGACGATAGAGGCTGAGATGGTTGGATGGCATTACCGACGCAATGGACATGAGTTTGAGCAAACTCCAAAGGATAGTGGAAGACAGGGGAGTCTGGCATGCTGTAGTCCAGGGGGTCACAAGAAGTCAGACATGACTTAGCAATTGAACAACAACAATACAATATTTGATTTTCTCTTTCTGACTCACTTCACTCTGTAT
This sequence comes from Madoqua kirkii, assembly GCA_006408675.1. Lineage (NCBI taxonomy): Eukaryota > Metazoa > Chordata > Mammalia > Artiodactyla > Bovidae > Madoqua > Madoqua kirkii. Next base: position 7,958 of record SJYC01141126.1, on the reverse strand, counting down.
GACGGTCTCTAGGCCCACCCATGTCTCGGCAAATGGCACAATTTCATTCCTCATTTGAAATTACCGACGCAATGGACATGAGTTTGAGCAAACTCCAAAGGATAGTGGAAGACAGGGGAGTCTGGCATGCTGTAGTCCAGGGGGTCACAAGAAGTCAGACATGACTTAGCAATTGAACAACAACAATACAATATTTGATTTTCTCTTTCTGACTCACTTCACTCTGTATGACGGTCTCTAGGCCCACCCATGTCTCGGCAAATGGCACAATTTCATTCCTTCATTTGAAATCAAGTTTTGTTGTTTTTTTTTAAAGGGAAGAAAAACAGTGAAAGCATTGAAAAACTAAGTCACTTGTTCTGAAAACCCAGAAGGATAATGGGACTGCTTGCGGGGCCTGGTTCACCGAACACACCTACCACAGAGGCAGGAGGGCCGGGAGCTGGACAGCTTCCCTGAAGACGCGGGCTCTGGAGTCGCGCTCATCTTTAATGTACGGCTGTGCTGTGTGATCCTGACATCTCAAGCGGGGATGCAGGAGTCTGGGATGCTCTCCCAGCCACTCTTGGCTCCCTGTGAGCAATACCCTTCACATCTCATTAGACCTGCCTGCATCCATCTGACCCTGTCAATCTTGATCCTGAGCAGGTGGGAGGGAGTAGGTGAGTGGAAGGAGGTGTATGAGGCTCTGGGAAGAAGCAGGGCTGCCTGAGCCCCAAGACCAAAGTGGGTAAAAGTTTGGGCTTACATGAAATGAAATTGGATCTGAGCTCCTCTACTAACTGTGTCATTTTTGGCAAGTTACTCAACCTCTCTCTATCCCAATTTCCTCATTCATAAAATAGAGGCCACTCAAACTTACTGCATGGTTGGCTTTTAGGGGACTTGCCTGTGGGTCCTGTGGTTAAGACTCCACGCTTTCACTACAGGGGTGCAGGTTCGATCCCTGGTTGGGGGAACTATTATCCCTCATGACGTCCAGCTTAAAAAAAAAAGCAAACTCATTAAGATGTATGTGTTACATGTGTGCAATTTTGTATATCAATTATATCTGAATAAAGCTTATAAAAGCTTGGCTGTGAGGATGAAATAAGCACGAGGCATGCCCGCCAGTACCTTGTACCCAGTGAGGCGTCAGCAAATGATAACTTACAAAACATCCCAGGGCCTCCCTTGTGGCTCAGTGGTAAAGAATCCACGTGCCCGTGCAGGAGACAAGGGCTCGATCCCTGATCCGGGAAGATCCCATATGCCACTCGGCTACTAAGCCCCTGTGCCACAGCTACTGAGCCTGTGCTCTAGAGCCCGGAGCCCCAGCTAGCGAGCCCAGGAGCTGCAACTACTGAAGCCAGAGCACCCTAGAGCCTGCGTTTCACGGGAGAGGCCACGGTAGCGAGGAGCCAGAGCACTGCGACTAGAGAGCAGCCCGAAGTCACTGCAATTAGAGAGAAACCCTCGTAGCAAGGGAAGATCAGCACAGCCAAAAATATATAAAGAAAATCATAAAATATCTGCCAACCCCAATGCCATCTGCTGTGGGCCCTCAGCTGCGCCTTCCTCGCTGCTTCAGTGTTTTCTTCTGTGGAAACGGCAAGTTTGGGCATCACTGGAGCTTGAGGGTGGTCTGCAGCAGAAGGAAGAGCCCCCCCCGCCCCGCCCCCACCTTCCACCACTGCCTCAGAGAGAGGAGTTCCACACTCTGATTCTGGCCGACAGACTTCCTTCTGAACTGAAACCTTCAAGACATGCTCAGAAGAGCCGCATGGTTTTCTTAAATTTTATTTGGTAAAAGGCAAAAAAATATTACCGCATGGCATGAAAACGATAACAAAGTTTCTATAAAAATCTAAGACACAAGCACTCCCTATATTACTTTGCTCTGACTGCATAACAGAGTACCACAGACCACAGGGTTTAAACGATAGAAACACCTTTTCTCATTGTTCTGGAGGTCAGAAGTGCGGCATCCTTAGTTGCACCTACCCACTTTAACCTGAAAGTCCCTGAATGCAGTCACAGTCTGAGGTCCCAGGGGCTTCAACCTATGATTGGGGAGGACAAGATTCAGACTGTTACACTCACCAACGGTTAGTTTCCAATGCTCCCACCGTCCACTGTACCATGTTTGGGAAATCCCCGATGCTTGATCAATTGCCCCGATTTCTTTAAGGAAGGAGATGAACAGGCAGGCTTTGTCAACCATGCAGAACATCATGGCTTAATCAGAACAGATCAAAGCAAAGGAAGTTAATGAAACCCTGGCTGCAAAAGTCGCTCTAGGTGTGTTTGCTGAGAGAGGCAGAGCAGACAATGATCCCAACAGTCAGGCTCACCTTGGCAGAGACCCCAGCAGAAGCCTGGACCCCATGCCTTCCCAGTTTGGCATTCCTGCACCTCAGGGTAGGTGGGGGGAAGGGTGAGGACAGGGTTTCTGGCAAGAATAAGTTTCACCCAGAGCACTTTTCCTTCATAAATGTCCCTTTCCCAGTAGGTGAGTTCAGTTCTAAGCACATTTGTATTAGGAAAGCACAAAAGTGCTTAGGACTTCCCTGGTGGTCCAGTGGGTAAAACTCTGCTTCCAGTGCTGAGGACATATGTTCAACCCCTGGTCAGGGAACTAAGTACTCACACATTGTGTGGCATGGCCCCCCCCCAAAAAAAAAAGAATGAGGAAAGAAAAGGTGTGGGTTGTTGCAACAACTGGCAGATTTGACAAATGGCCAGATTTTTAAAATATAAAGAAAATCAACCCTGAATATTCACTGGAAGGACTGATGCTGAAGCTTAAGTTCCAATACTTTGGTCCCCTGATGCAAAGAGCTGACTCTTTGGAAAAGACCTTGTTGCTGGGAAAGATTGAGGGCAGGAGAAGGGGACAACAGAGGATGAGATGGTTGGATGGCATCACCGACTTAAAGGACATGAGTTTGAGACAATCTAGGAGACAGTGATGGAGAGGGAAGCCAGTGGTGCTGCAATCCATGGGGACGCAAAGAGTCAGACACAACTTAGTGACTGAACAACAACATTGAAAAGATATATAATGCCAGTGTACATTGCATCTTACATGGGAGCTTTATATGTTGAATTACCTAACTACCACTATTTTGTCAGTTAGAAATGGTCTGGTTTTTACATTAAAAAAACACAGCCCAGTGGAGCAGAAGGAAAAGATAGTGCGCAGCCGGTTGGGTCTAAGCTGGCCCTTGTCTGTCTCTCTCCTTTCCCTCATTTAACTCCCTGCACATCTTAGTTTTGTCCCTTCAATGTCTGAGCTCACGAGGACTCTGTACATCCTGGACCCTCCACTTGGAATCCTTCTTCCTCACGTCCTCAGGGTGGCTTACTCATTTTCATCCATCACGTCTCAGATCAGAAGCATGCATCCCAAGAGAGGTTTCCCTCACCCCAACTCCAGTATACACTATCCCAGTGATTCTCCAGTGTGGTTTCAGACCAGCGCTATCAGCCTCAGCTAAGAGCTTGTTAGACAAGCAAATCACCAAGCCCTAGTGCCAACCTTGACCAGGAACTCTGAAAGGCTAGCCTAGCAATTTTCAATTTAGCAAGCCTCTCAAGGAGCTTCTCAGCTGGTTTCCCAGGTGATTTGGTGGCAAAGAACCTGCACGCCAATGTAGGAGACACAGGTTTGATCCCTGGGTGGGGAAGGAACCCTGAAAGGCTGGCCTAGCAATTTTCAATTTAGCAAGCCTCTCAAGGAGCTTCTCAGCTGGTTTCCCAGGTGATTTGGTGGCAAAGAACCTGCACAGGTTTGATCCCTGGGTGGGGAAGGTCCCCTGAAGAAGGAAATAGCAATCCACTGCAGTATTCTTGCCTGGGAAATCCTATGGATGGAGGAGCCTGGTGGGCTACAGTCCATGGGGTCACAAGAATTGGACATGACTTAGTGACTAAAGACAAAGCCCCCCAGGGGAGCTCATGTACATTCAGTGGGACAGCTCTGGCCCCCATTCCCTGATGTATTTCCTCTGTGGCTCCTATCACTCCAACATTTCCTAATTTATTTGCTCACTTCTCTTCCAATTTCCCTTGCTGGAGTCAAAGAATCCTAATAAGGATGGAAACCTCTTGCCTTGATCACCGCTATAAATCCTGATCAGCTGAGACCTTCAAGACATGCTCAGAAGAGCCGCATGGTTTTCTTAAATTTTATTTGGTAAAAGGCAAAAAAATATTACCGCATGGCATGAAAACGATAACAAAGTTTCTATAAAAATCTAAGACACAAGCACTCCCTATATTACTTTGCTCTGACTGCATAACAGAGTACCACAGACCACAGGGTTTAAACGATAGAAACACCTTTTCTCATTGTTCTGGAGGTCAGAAGTGCGGCATCCTTAGTTGCACCTACCCACTTTAACCTGAAAGTCCCTGAATGCAGTCACAGTCTGAGGTCCCAGGGGCTTCAACCTATGATTGGGGAGGACAAGATTCAGACTGTTACACTCACCAACGGTTAGTTTCCAATGCTCCCACCGTCCACTGTACCATGTTTGGGAAATCCCCGATGCTTGATCAATTGCCCCGATTTCTTTAAGGAAGGAGATGAACAGGCAGGCTTTGTCAACCATGCAGAACATCATGGCTTAATCAGAACAGATCAAAGCAAAGGAAGTTAATGAAACCCTGGCTGCAAAAGTCGCTCTAGGTGTGTTTGCTGAGAGAGGCAGAGCAGACAATGATCCCAACAGTCAGGCTCACCTTGGCAGAGACCCCAGCAGAAGCCTGGACCCCATGCCTTCCCAGTTTGGCATTCCTGCACCTCAGGGTAGGTGGGGGGAAGGGTGAGGACAGGGTTTCTGGCAAGAATAAGTTTCACCCAGAGCACTTTTCCTTCATAAATGTCCCTTTCCCAGTAGGTGAGTTCAGTTCTAAGCACATTTGTATTAGGAAAGCACAAAAGTGCTTAGGACTTCCCTGGTGGTCCAGTGGGTAAAACTCTGCTTCCAGTGCTGAGGACATATGTTCAACCCCTGGTCAGGGAACTAAGTACTCACACATTGTGTGGCATGGCCCCCCCCCCAAAAAAAAAGAATGAGGAAAGAAAAGGTGTGGGTTGTTGCAACAACTGGCAGATTTGACAAATGGCCAGATTTTTAAAATATAAAGAAAATCAACCCTGAATATTCACTGGAAGGACTGATGCTGAAGCTTAAGTTCCAATACTTTGGTCCCCTGATGCAAAGAGCTGACTCTTTGGAAAAGACCTTGTTGCTGGGAAAGATTGAGGGCAGGAGAAGGGGACAACAGAGGATGAGATGGTTGGATGGCATCACCGACTTAAAGGACATGAGTTTGAGACAATCTAGGAGACAGTGATGGAGAGGGAAGCCAGTGGTGCTGCAATCCATGGGGACGCAAAGAGTCAGACACAACTTAGTGACTGAACAACAACATTGAAAAGATATATAATGCCAGTGTACATTGCATCTTACATGGGAGCTTTATATGTTGAATTACCTAACTACCACTATTTTGTCAGTTAGAAATGGTCTGGTTTTTACATTAAAAAAACACAGCCCAGTGGAGCAGAAGGAAAAGATAGTGCGCAGCCGGTTGGGTCTAAGCTGGCCCTTGTCTGTCTCTCTCCTTTCCCTCATTTAACTCCCTGCACATCTTAGTTTTGTCCCTTCAATGTCTGAGCTCACGAGGACTCTGTACATCCTGGACCCTCCACTTGGAATCCTTCTTCCTCACGTCCTCAGGGTGGCTTACTCATTTTCATCCATCACGTCTCAGATCAGAAGCATGCATCCCAAGAGAGGTTTCCCTCACCCCAACTCCAGTATACACTATCCCAGTGATTCTCCAGTGTGGTTTCAGACCAGCGCTATCAGCCTCAGCTAAGAGCTTGTTAGACAAGCAAATCACCAAGCCCTAGTGCCAACCTTGACCAGGAACTCTGAAAGGCTAGCCTAGCAATTTTCAATTTAGCAAGCCTCTCAAGGAGCTTCTCAGCTGGTTTCCCAGGTGATTTGGTGGCAAAGAACCTGCACGCCAATGTAGGAGACACAGGTTTGATCCCTGGGTGGGGAAGGAACCCTGAAAGGCTGGCCTAGCAATTTTCAATTTAGCAAGCCTCCCAAGGAGCTTCTCAGCTGGTTTCCCAGGTGATTTGGTGGCAAAGAACCTGCACAGGTTTGATCCCTGGGTGGGGAAGGTCCCCTGAAGAAGGAAATAGCAATCCACTGCAGTATTCTTGCCTGGGAAATCCTATGGATGGAGGAGCCTGGTGGGCTACAGTCCATGGGGTCACAAGAATTGGACATGACTTAGTGACTAAAGACAAAGCCCCCCAGGGGAGCTCATGTACATTCAGTGGGACAGCTCTGGCCCCCATTCCCTGATGTATTTCCTCTGTGGCTCCTATCACTCCAACATTTCCTAATTTATTTGCTCACTTCTCTTCCAATTTCCCTTGCTGGAGTCAAAGAATCCTAATAAGGATGGAAACCTCTTGCCTTGATCACCGCTATAAATCCTGATCAGCTGAGACCTCAATGAGGTCTCAGTAAGTAACTGGTGCAGCAATGAATGAATGATTTGATGGAGAGATTACATGAGCAGAGACTTCAGAGTTGGACAGTGTGGGCTGAATCCCAACTCTGCCACTGCCAACTGTGTAGACAAGGCAGTCATACTTCCTAAGACTATTTCCTCCTCTGTAAAATGGGGTCAAACTAGGATCTATCTTAAGACTGTTGGAAGATAAAATGAGGAAAAAATTGTAAAATCCGTGGATAAAATCCCACATTAGGTGCTTCATAGGTGCTTAATTGATGTATATTATTATTATTTTCTAATGATAATACTTTATTTTTATTTTTAAATTTTTGGCCGCATTGAATGGCATGCAGGATCCCAGTTTCCTGACCAGGGCTTGAACCTGTTCCCCTGCAGTGGAATCACTGAGTCTTAACCGCTGGACTGCCAGGGAAGCCCTTTGATATATATGATTATGATTATAGTTTTTATTAGATTAGCTCATGAGGACTCTGCACATCCTGGACCCTCCGTTTAGGATTAGGACTAGATTAGCTGGTCCCCTCCTTTTTTATGGTAAACAGAACAAAGGAGGCCCCCAGGGATGAGAGATCAGAGGGGAAATTTGAAGGAGAGGGAAAGGGTATAAGATGGGCAGAGAGTTATTAATATTGGCAAGCAATAAGATAGGGTGGACTGTGTCCTCAGGACTCCCAGGACGACAGGCGGAAGAAGCAAAGTTTTGGTAAATGCAGGCTGGTGAACATGGAGAGAACCAGCTTTTCGCAAGCAAGCCTGTAGCCAGGGAGCAGAGCCTGGATCCCGAGGCTGAGAGGGAGGCCCTGAGTTCTGACCAGTATGCCACCCCAGGAGCTTGCTTTGTCTTCCCCATGAGCTCCTTCTGAATGAAGCACAAAGCTGAGGAGTGTCTTCTGGGCTCACCCGTTGTTTGGAGCCCAAACACACTTGTCTCCCCACTAATCCGCTTCATGATCTCTCTCACTCAACAAGAGAGGTTTCACTCAGGGTTGCCGGTATCCAAAGGTGCCTTTAAAACTGTTATTCTCCATGGCAGCTGAAAGAATAGAGTACAGAGCTTCATCCTGATCCCTAGGTTTCTCTCTTTCCAAATTTGTTTCAATTACTGAAGAAATGTGGCATGAACAACAACGTCGTGGTCTTCTTTCTAAATCTCAAAGCCTGACGGAATAGGTTTATATCGTTCACACCACCAGTACACAAGACTAAAGTATTTTGAGACGTGTGTTTGTACACCTGTAGGTTTCTCACTCAGATCAGTGACTGTCAAATGTGTTAATTTCTAAAGAGACAAAAAGGAAGAATTTGCTTAAACTTCGGCACAGGGAAATTTATCAATCAATTTTGGGACCGGACACGAAAATTTTACCTAGAGTGTTTTAGAGTCGAATGAGTCTATTATTGGGAATGTG
>SJYC01141124.1:0-56575 GCA_006408675.1 Madoqua kirkii | reverse complement strand
CATTTCTTTAGGATTTACCTCTTCTTTGGATCCGGTTCAGTGTTGCCAATGATCTCAGGTGTGACCAATCCTGGAGAAGACAGACAGACAAATGAGTCAACGTTTCTGCCTCCAGGGACTTCCAGGGACTTGTTAGGGTTAGTGAAAGCCAGGAAACATCAAAGGCGAGCCTGGCCCTGAGGAGGAGGCCGTGGAAGGCTCTGCAGCAGGCAGCCTTCAAACTGGGTTTGGGGAGATGAATCGATTTGTCTCCATGGAGAAGAAGCCAGCAGGAAGCAATCCAAAGCCACAGCAAGATGAAAGGGTTTGAAGAGAAGGATGGCCTTGGTTGTTGACAGCATGTCCACTGGAGCCAGACTCCCAGGACTGGAGTGCTGGCTCCAGCACCTGCAAGCTGTGTGACTATGAACAAGTTACTTAACCTCTCTGGGCCTGTTGCATCACTCAGACCATGAAGGGGGTCACAATACCTGCCTCTCAATGTGAGATGTATCATGGGTTCAATCGTTCAGTCGTATCTGACTCCTTGCGACCCCATGGACTATAACCCGCCAGGCTCCTCTGGCCGTGGGATTCCCCAGGTAAGAATACTGGAGTGGGTTGCCATTTCCTACTCTAGGGGGTCTTTCCGACCCAGGAATCAAACCTGCATCTCTTCTATCTCCTTCACTGGCAAGTGGGTTCTTTACCACTAGCTGGGAAGCCCATGTTTTATCTTGGCTAAAACGAAAGAGAAGAATTATGTTACAGCTTTTTTGTACTCTGTACAGCACCTGAAACCATTCCTGATGCTCAGTAAACACTTGTTGAATGAATGAGTGCATACTAAGCTAAAATACTAGGCCTGTTCTGTGCACATCGTATAATCAGCACACTGCATTTCATACCACATAATATCACTCACAGGCAGAACCTGAGATACGGTACAGATGAACCTGTCCACGGAGCAGGAACAGAATCAGCCACACAGAGAGCAGACCTGTGGCTGCCAAGGAGGAGGGCGGGAGAGAGGCGGATAGACGGGGCTCGGGGTCTGCGGATGAAACTATGATTCAGACTGGACGACCAGCAAGGTCTTACTGTATAGTGCAGGCAACTATACTCAATCCCTGGGATAAACTATAATGGAGAATAATATTTTTTAAAAAAAGAATATATATATGTGTAAAACTGAGTCACTTTGCTGTACAGCAGAGATTGGCATAATCTTGTAAGTCAACAATACTTAAAAAATAAAAAAAAACAACACTGCGCTGTATTGGAGTGTGCACTGGTGCTTTCCCTGGTATGTAACATCCCCTGCTTCTTTCAGACTCTCCCATCCATGAATCACACCCTCGGTTTCCATCACTGTGGTCCTTGGTCCTTCAGCCTTCTATCTTCCCAGGGCATTTGACTAATTAAGTTCATGTCACCTTCTAACCCCTTGAGGCCCAAGACTTGGCTCAAGGTGCCTCTGCAAGAATTAACAAACACCCTTGAGGGGAAAGGACACCCAGTGCCAGGCTTACCTGTCCAGATCTGATGAATCTAGCTGAGTAATTCTTACAGATCTTTACCTGCTTCCAATAGTTACTTCTTCTATTTTGTTTGTTTCTCTAGTTTGTGTGCATTGCAGGATTTGTTTATTTTTAAATTTTATTGGAGTATAGTTGATTTACAATCTCGCACTAATTTCTGCTATAGAGCAAACTGACTCAATTACACATACATACAATCTTTTCCAGTGGGTTTTTTTTATTAAATTTTTTTTGATGTGGACCATTTTTAAAGTCTTTATTGAATTTGTTACAATTCGCTTCTGTTTTATGTTTTGGTTTTTTGACCTCATGGCATGTGAGCCCCGACCAGGAATCAAACCCACACTCTCCCTTGCCACATTGGAAGGTGAGGAACTAACCACTGGATCCAGGGAAATTCCTCTAGTGGATTTTTGAATTCTACCGTTTTTGTTGCTGCCTCTCAAGTTTCACACAGGAGCCACTGTGTCCTTCATCACAACTTCCAAGCTTCCAAGACAATGTCTGTTCTTCTGTCTCAACACTAGCTTTTTGCCCCCTTGAGAGGCATATCTTCCTCAACGCCATTCTATCTGCTTCAGAGTTGGTTTTTAAATAATTGGTTGGTTGTTTATTTGTTTTTGTATCTTCTGATGTTATTGCCTCGTTTCTCCCTTTTGCAAAATAAGATGACTGGAGGGACTTCCCTCATGGTCCAGTGGCTAAGACTCCGAGCTCCCAGTGCAGGGGGCCCCACGTTCCATCCCTTGTCAAACAACTAGATCCTACGTGTTGCAACTAAGAGTTCTCATGCTGCAACTATAAAGACCCTCTGTGATGCAGCTAAGACCCAGCGCAGCCAAGTAAATACTTTAAAATAAATAGAACAGCTTGACTATTGTTAGTATGGCTCCAGCTCTCTCTAGCCTTTCTCCTCCAACCCCATCTCACCTTAGCTTCATCATCTGAGGACAGTCTGTCTTCACCCTCTCCTGTCCATCTACTACTAGCCGTCTCTCAATGAAGAGTGAAAGTAAAAGTCTTAGTCACTTAGTCGTGCCCAACTCCTTGTGACCCTGTGGGCTGTAGCCCGCTAGATTCCTCTGTCCATAGGATTCTCCAGGCAAGAATACGGCAGTGGGTTGCCGTCTCCAGGGACTCCGTGTGAAGTAAAACCTCACCCCAAATCTCCTCCCATCTCAGACTGTCAGCTTCTCTTTTTCTTTCTTGACATGGATATTTTTTCCTGAAGATGTCTGGTTTCCATTCCACCTTCACCCCATTGTATGGAAACTGCTTTGTAGACGGTCACCAATGACATCTAGGCTGGCAATGACTTTTGTCATTTTCTTTTGTGTTGATTTCTTTGGAGCACATGAAACTGTGGCCTACTTTTCCTTAAACTTCTTTTTCCCCTGACCTAAAGTGCAATTCTATTTCCCTTATCATTTTACCTTCCTTACCATTATATCTCTGCCGCTGCAGCCGGCTGCCTCTCTCACATTCCTTGTGAGACAACTACAATTTAAGAGTTTGTGCAAGGCCTTTGGAGCAGATGAATGGTTCTGTTGTTGGAAAGTCAAGCGATCACAGGTGGGCCCCAGGCACATCCTAGAGCAGGAGAATGAAAAAAAGGAGAAAAAATCATTCTGCCTAACAGCTTAAAAGGCAATTTCAGTGATAGACTGGGGAAATTTTTATGGGCTATACTGCGTTTAGGAAAATGTTTCTCTTTCTTAATGTGTGTTTAGACTACAAGGTCTCTGGGAGTTATTGTTTGTCCTTGAAAAGGGGGTGTGAGATTGTGCCTTCATATTATCTGCAGAACAATTCAGAGGGCTCCTCACCTCCTCCTCATGATGTCTGAAGAAGACTAAACTCGGAAGAGGAAAGCCCTTTGTGGACTGTTCTCTTGAAGCCACCTGCGTTGTCATTCGAAACTGATTAGCTCACCTTCTGGGGAATGTCCCACCAGCTTGCTGTGTCCTGGACTGCATGTCAGTGTGGAACAGGGTTAGAGAGTCCAATGGATCCAGAATAGAGAAATGGAGATTTGCACAGGAAAAACAGGGGGGTTTTCTTTTTCTTGATCACGCCATGTGCCATGCAGGATCCCAGTTCCCAAGCAAGAATTGAAAGCTTGGAGTCCCAGCCACTGGTGTGTGTGTGTCTTCAGTTGCTTAGCTTTGTCTGACTCTTTAGCAACCCCATGGACTGTAGCCCTCCAGGCTCCTCTGTCCATGGGATTCTCCAGTTAAGAGTACTGGAGTGGGTTGTCATTTCCTCCTCCAGGGGATCCTCCCGACCCAGGGGTCGAGCCTACGTCTCCTGTGTCCCTGGCATTGGCAGGCAGGTTCTTTACCACTAGAGCCACCTGGGACACCCTCTGGTCCTCCAGGGAAATCCCAAGATGGGCTTCTCTTTAAGGAGAGAGACAGAAGGGGTTGGAGTCATGAAAGCAAGACTAGGGAGTGAGTGGACCCTGGGAAAGGGGTGACTTTTCTCCAGGATTCAGAGCTATAATCATCTATTTAGCACACAGACTTGAGTTTTCCTCTCTCCTACACTGCACTTCCTGTAGTTATTCCCAAAGCTTTTTTTTTTTTTTTAAGATTTTTTGGATGGGGATCATTTTTAAAGACTTTATTGAATTGTTAAAAAAAATTTCCTCTGTTTCATTTTTTGGTTTTTTGGCCCCACGGCATGTAGCTTCTCGACCAGAGATCGAACCTTCACCCCCTACATTGGAAGGGGAAGTCTTAACCACTGGACCACCAGGGGCGCCCCTATTTCCAAACCTTTAATGAAGCTTTCAGCATGCCCCTGAGCCTTGCTTGAGTGGTTTATGGATAAATAAGGGACGGCCCAGGGAGGAGACACACTGACATCTCAGCACGGAGCCCACCCCACCCAGGCTCTTCTTTTAAGGAGAATAGGAGCTGGAGGTCCAAGTGAGGATGGGCAGTGTGAGCAGCCCAAGGTGTGCCGAGAGGGGCCCAGGGCAGCACGCAACGATGGAGGGTCAGCCACACCCCACACGCTCTTCCCCAAATATATCAGAGGAAGCTGCCTCTTCACAGCTGTGGGCGGCCAGGCTTCACAAAGATCTCCCCTGAATTCTCTTTTCTGTTCTCTCCACTGGTGTGTGTGTGTCTTCAGTTGCTTAGCTTTGTCTGACTCTTTAGCAACCCCATGGACTGTAGCCCTCCAGGCTCCTCTGTCCATGGGATTCTCCAGTTAAGAGTACTGGAGTGGGTTGTCATTTCCTCCTCCAGGGGATCCTCCCGACCCAGGGGTCGAGCCTACGTCTCCTGTGTCCCTGGCATTGGCAGGCAGGTTCTTTACCACTAGAGCCACCTGGGACACCCTCTGGTCCTCCAGGGAAATCCCAAGATGGGCTTCTCTTTAAGGAGAGAGACAGAAGGGGTTGAAGTCATGAAAGCAAGACTAGGGAGTGAGTGGACCCTGGGAAAGGGGTGACTTTTCTCCAGGATTCAGAGCTATAATCATCTATTTAGCACACAGACTTGAGTTTTCCTCTTTCCTACACTGCACTTCCTGTAGTTATTCCCAAAGCTTTTTTTTTTTTTTTAAGATTTTTTGGATGGGGATCATTTTTAAAGACTTTATTGAATTGTTAAAAAAAATTTCCTCTGTTTCATTTTTTGGTTTTTTGGCCCCACGGCATGTAGCTTCTCGACCAGAGATCGAACCTTCACCCCCTACATTGGAAGGGGAAGTCTTAACCACTGGACCACCAGGGGCGCCCCTATTTCCAAACCTTTAATGAAGCTTTCAGCATGCCCCTGAGCCTTGCTTGAGTGGTTTATGGATAAATAAGGGACGGCCAGGGAGGAGACACACTGACATCTCAGCACGGAGCCCACCCCACCCAGGCTCTTCTTTTAAGGAGAATAGGAGCTGGAGGTCCAAGTGAGGATGGGCAGTGTGAGCAGCCCAAGGTGTGCCGAGAGGGGCCCAGGGCAGCACGCAACGATGGAGGGTCAGCCACACCCCACACGCTCTTCCCCAAATATATCAGAGGAAGCTGCCTCTTCACAGCTGTGGGCGGCCAGGCTTCACAAAGATCTCCCCTGAATTCTCTTTTCTGTTCTCGCTCCCCACCCCTACTCCTCAGCACACCTGTCCTCTCTTCCCCACATTACCTACTTCCATGGGCTGAAGTACACGGACGGATTCAACCTCCTCCTCCTTCTTTGCACTCCTAAGGCTTGATCACAAGCCTAGAACTTCTCTCCTGGATTTTAGTCCCATATTTCCTGCCAAAGGACTACTGTTCACCCCTCAAACTCCACGTGATCAAGGTTCAACTTCACCTCTTCACTTTTCCTCTATAGATGGCCCTGCCTTAAGATGGTCTGACTTATAAGTTTTTGACTTAACGATGGTGTGGAAGCTATAGGCATTCAGTAGAAACTGTGCTTTGAATTTTGACTTCTTCCCAGGCCAGAGATAGGCAGAAGAGAGCTTTCTCATGATACTGGGCAGTGGGCTACAGTTTCAGTTCAGACATGCAATCATGAGGGTGCATAACTGATTTACTTACAGCCATAAAGCTACCAAACAACCATCTTATTTTTCACTTTTGATATAGTAGTTAACCAGTTATCAATGCATGAGCTATTCAACACTTTATTATAAAATAATGAAGCTTTGTGTTAGAAGATTTTGCCTATCTCTAGGCTAATACATCTTCTGAGAATGTTTAAGGTAGTCTGGGCTAAGCTATGATGTCTGGTAGGTTGGTGAATTAAATGAATTTCGACTTACCGATACTTTTAAGTTAAGATGAGTTTACTGGGATGCAATGAAATCATATTGAAGCCCATTCATACATCCTTTCTGTCCATCCAGCATCTCTCCATCTTCACCTTTTTATCTTGGTTTCACAGCCATTTTCCATCACCCAGGCTTAGACTGGGGTCACCTTTGAGTTCACCTCTCTTGCCACCTTTATCCCTTTTGAGGGGTCGTGTCCTGTCTGTCCTCCTCTATGGCTCTTCCTTCTGATCCTACTTTTCCGTCCCCATCAGCACAATCTTAATCGGCCCCCCTTTATCACACTCTGATTCTTGGGTTACTTCCTGGTCCTCAGCCTCTTGTTTTTCCTCTTCCAGGAAGCTGCATATCACCCCTGGATTAATATCTTCCTAGAAGCGACTTAGCAGCAGCAGCAGCAGCAAACATTTCTTTATGCCATTCCACTTTTAAAAACCATTAGTGGGGCTTCCCTGGTGGTCCAGAATCCATCTGCCAATGCAAGGGACGTGGCTTCAATCCCCAGTCCAGGAAGATCCCAGACGCCACTAAGCCCATGTGCCACAACGACTGAAGCCTGCGCTCCCTGGAGCTCACAGTCTACAACGAGAGAAGCCACTGCAGCAAGAAGCCCCCACACTGCCAGGAGGGTGGCCCCGCTCGCTGCAACTCCAGAAACCATGCGTGCAGCAGCCAAGACCCAGCCCAAAATAAGCAAGTCAATAAAAATTTAAAAACAACAAGTTTCGTAGATTCATATATCTGTAAAAGATTTAAAAAAAAAAAAAGAGCCATTAAGAGTTCTCTGTTGCCTTCCAACTAAGAGCTAAACTCTTTAGCTGGACTTTAAAACACTCCACAGTCAGGCCCTGCCTGCCTTTCCAGTTCAGTGACTCACTGCTCCCCTAAATGGGCCTCACCTTCAACAAAACTGATTGTGCTTTATGTTTTCTCTTCTTTCCCCGTAGTTTTCTCATTGTCTGGTATGTTCTTTGTCTTCTTTCACCTCAGACACATCTTTCCAAATCTCTACTTCAAATACTACCCAAGAACTGGGTCAAAATTCCTACTGTCGGCTTTACACTTCCTTCACTGATTGCCTGTGGTCATATGTGGTAGAAAGTTATGTACATGTCTTATTTCTCCAACTAAACTGAAAACTTTGTGGTAGTATGGATGCATTCCATATATCTTAAACCCTTCTGTTAGACCTATAGAATGATAGGTACAGGTTAGCCAACACATGTTGGAAGGCATAGCTGAATGAAAGAGTATTCAAGAACAGAACTTCCCTGGTGCTTCAGTGGTTGGGAATCCTTGCTCCCAATGCAGGGATCCCAGGTTCTATCTCCAGTCTGGGAACAAGATCCCACATGCTGTAACCAAGAGTTTGCATGCTGCACCTAAGACCTGCTGCTGCTGCTGCTGCTGCTGCTGCTAAGTCGCCTCAATATTGTCCTATTCTGTGCGACCCCATAGACGACAGCCCACCAGGCTCCCCCATCCCTGGGATTCTCCAGGCAAGAACACTGGAGTGGATTGCCATTTCCTTCTCCAACGCATGAAAGTGAAAAGTGAAAGTGAAGTCGCTCAGTCGTGTCCGACTCTTCGAGACCCCATGGACTGCAGCCTACCAGGAGACCTAGGGCAACCACATAAATAAATATAAATTTTTAAAAAAGAACGTTCAAAACAAAGTACATCAAACAACTTGAGAGGAGGTATTACCATTTTCAATGAGACTTCTGAACAAAAAGTCATTTTTAGAACCGATCCCAGCCATCTGTATAAATTTACCTTTGGCTTCCTGTTGCCTTTTCATGCTTAGTCGCTGTCTTGCCTGACCCTTTGCAACCCCAGAAACTGCAGCCTACCAGGCTCCTCTGACCTTGGGGATTCTCTAGGCAAAAACACTGCCTAGAGGAGGTGGCCATGCCCTCCTCCAGGGGATCTTCCCCATCCAGGGATCAAGTGATTCCTTGATCTTTTGTGTGTCTGTGTTGGCAGGAGGGTTCGTTACCACTAGTGCAACCTGGGAGGCCCTAGAATGTGCTGGCACGCATGTGTGCTGAGTCGTGTCCAACTCTGTGACCCCTGGACTGTAGCTCACCAGGCTCCCCAGTCCATGGGATTTTCCAGGCAAGAACACTGGAGTGGGTTGCCGTTCCCTCCTCCAGGGCCTATTGCCTTTGGTTTTGCTGAAATTAGACTTGAACATGAAATAGGTAAATGGCTTTCCCATGAACAAAATGTCTTTTTCTTGCCCTGGCTATGCAGGACAATGAGACATGAACACAATATGGGTCTAAATTTCCAGTCAAAGTTTGGTCTTTTGCAAATATCATTAAACTTTTATTTCTAGACCCTCTGAAAGTCTGGTTTAATCTGCAAGAACTACTAGAAACTATGATTCTAATGTGATTAGATTTCTTCTTCCAGAGTAAGGTAAACAGTGTTTTCTAAAAATAAAACTGGAAGAAAATGACATCATCAAAGCAGGGGCAAGTTCTTAGCCTTTTAATTCTACAGAACTGACATTATTATAGTCTGCTCAAGTGGTTCTGTTGTGTGTAACCAACATATCCATGGGGGAGAAAAAAATGGCAAGTTTTGATCTATTATAATTATTTATTTTTTTTGCTTTGGTTGTTGGCAGGCAATTTTTAGTAGTCCAAGAAAGCAATGCTTTTCTTTGTAATGCTAACCTTGAGGGTGTTGTTATGTCAGTGAGTACTTGACTAGTTGGTTTGCAAATTTGCCAAATTGCTTGGAATCTGAAAAGAAAAAAAAATGTATGAAACAGATTTTTAAATTAATGACTTGATATTAAGTAGGTCTGGCTACATTATCTCTGCTTTTTCATTTTAGTCAGAAGAGGGTAAGCACAGAAACATTTTGAGTCAAAGCTTAGTTGGAGCAAATTCTGAACAGGAGAAGTGTCTGTAGTCTGTCTGTCACAAACGTGTTGTCTGTCTGTCACATATGTACACTCCTATTGCACCCTTTATTTTTTGGAGACCAAATCTTGTGTTATTTCAGAGAAAAAAAGATGTTTCTCAGATGTGAGCTGAACTGTCTGCGATTGAAAAAAGTGTGTCAGCAGACGCACATTACTACACAGAAAGCAGACAAAAAGCGAGGCCATCCTGCGTGGCACAGGGAGCTGCCGGGAACTAGCCTCAGCACCTCGGAATAACTGATAACGGGGCTTCCCAGGCGGCTCAGTGGTAAAGAGTCTGCTTGCCGACGCAGAAGCCGCAGGCGGCCCAGTTTCAATCCCTCAGTCAGGAAGATCCCTGGATGAGGAAATGGCAATCCACACCAGTACTCCTGCCTGGAAAATTCCACGGACAGGGGAGCTTGGCGGGCTACAGTCCATGGGGGCAAAGGGTTTGACATGACTTAGCGACTAACAGCAGCAATAATGGAAAAGACCCTGCAAAAGAAAGTACGCACAAATATTTGTGTGCATATACAGGTATATGACTGAATCACGTTGCTGTACACCTGAAACATTGTACTTCAACTGTATTTCAATGAAAAATATAAGAAGAAAGCATGGATCCTGTAAACTTCCTCCTGGGGATTTGCCCAGCGTGTGAGTGGCTGAGGCCGCTTACACTCCGAGACACTTAGCATCTTCTGTCATGGAGAGCATGGACACGGTAAGAAAAGAAGAGGGATGTGACTCTTTCAGGTAAAATCATCAATTCAATGAAGCAAAAATATGAACATCTGTGATGGCCATGCCTTACAGATTGCCGACTATGGGGGTGTGATTGATCAGGACCCCAGCTGCTCCACTCAAGCCCGTCATCTGTGTTTGCAGCGGGACCGTGCGTCCCACGGGCTGCTCTCCATCAGTGCCCGAGCTGCACACAGTAGGAAGGCAGGCCTGGGCCTGGGAGCCACAGGACTCCTCTGGCTTTGGGAGCAGCCTCACAGCACGGCAACCCAGGAGACCCTCACCCAACTTTTCCTCCCACTCTACTTCACTCAGAGTCAAACTAGTATCAGCCTCCAGCCTTCCTCAGCTTCTTTTCTATGTGCTCTCACACAGGCATTCCCCATCTCCAATATGTTCTTGCACATTTAATTCCATCTGTTTCTCTCCAATGACCTGGATTAGTGCAGCATCAACTCTGTGCAAAGTATCCTTCAGTGACGTGTCGCCCACCTGTTTCTTTGCTCCTGGCTTGTGGAGAGCTGAGCTATGGGTACACGGGCTGGGAAAGGGGTGCACTTTTTCTGATGTTCAGCATGAATTCAGTGGATCCTTATCGGCATCATTCATTTATTAAATCCATTGTCCCTTCAGTCGCAAAATGACATACACTTCTCTTCAGCATCTTGATGAAGTAAGAACATCTGTGAGCAATGCTCTGATTGGATGGTGAATGAAATTTAACAGTGGGCTTTTCAAGAATAATTACATCCAAAAATGAGATGGATACAGTTAGGGTTCACAAAGGCAGTATACATTTCCAGACTTTACTCAAGAAGAATGGGCTTCCCAGGTAGTGCTAGGGGTAAAAAAAAACCAGCCTGCCAATGTAGGAGACATAAGAGATACAGGTTCGATCCCTGGGTCAAGAAGAACCCCTGGAAGAGGACATGGGAACCCACTCAGATATTCTTGCCTGGAGAACCCCGTGGACAGAGGAGCCTGGCAGGTGAACACTGAAGCAACTTAGCAGGCACGCACACTGGAAGAATATTTAATCTCATTAGGAAGCAACTGAGATTGGTGGTTGCTTCTGACCAAATACTCCTTCCTAGGCCCTCTTGCACTGGTCACTTATCTTCCCAATGTTTTCAGTTTTTCACCTACAGAGCAAGGAAATTTGCCCTGGGGGAAGTGAGACTCTGCCTTTGTGTAACTTGTAGAGAGCTGACTTACACAGTAGAAGATCTCAGTGGCCTCCAAGGGTAAGCAAAACCCTAGCTTCACCTTGGAGTCAGGTTCCAGGAAGATGCAAATCAGAGGTGCAACAGTATCTGGGAAAATTTCCTTGCTTTGTAGGTGAAGAAATGAAAACATCATGAAGATAAGCGACCAGT
Source organism: Madoqua kirkii (assembly GCA_006408675.1). NCBI lineage: Eukaryota > Metazoa > Chordata > Mammalia > Artiodactyla > Bovidae > Madoqua > Madoqua kirkii. The sequence goes on along the minus strand of SJYC01141124.1, from coordinate 45,236 downwards.
CCAAGAGGGCCTAGGAAGGAGTATTTGATCAGAAGCAACAACCAATCTCAGTTGCTTCCAACAAACAAAGAAATTGAAATTTATTATCAGGTTTGACCACCTGATACAAAGAGCTGACTCACTGGAGAAGACCCTGATGCTGGGAAAGATTGAAGGCAGGAGGAGAAGGGGGCGACAGAGGATGAGATGGTTGGATGGCATCACCGACTCAATGGACTTCAGTTTGAGCAAACTCCAGGAGACAGTGAAGGACAGGGGAGTCTGGCGTGCTGCAGGTCATGGTGTCACAAAGAATGACACACAACTTAGCAACAATGAGGCTTTGAGGAGAGGCTGAGGTGGGAAGTGATTCCTTAATGGGTATGGGGTGTTTTAATGGGATAATTAAAAAACTTGACACCAACAAGAGCTGATGGTTGTGCAACTTTGGGAATATCCTAAATACCACTGAACTGTACACTTTAACATGGTTAGTTGTATGTTACGTAAATTTTACCTCAATAAAAATACAAAAAATTTAGTAGGAGAGTAGATGATTATGCTTGTTTTCAAAATATAAGCACCTGATTGATATAGATAATCTGTAATTAAATAAAACGCTCAGACAGTCACGAGTAGATTACTTCAGAGTCTGTCATTTAAGAAATACCAGCTTTCTTTGGTAGCTAAGCTGACCGATCCTTGGAGTGAAGACGGTCCTGTCATTCATATCCATCCTCATCGAGGGAGGCTGTTCCATTCGGGGCTCTCCGCCAGGCATGTTCCTGCCTCTCTGAGCACCGAAGGGCCTCTTGTTGGATTTTCTGTGGCACTGTTCCCCTAAGACCCCTTCTTCCTTTCAAAGCTGGGAGGCTTTGTTTTATAGATGATCTGTTGTTGTTCCTAAGATGAATAAGCTCAGTCTGCCACAGAAGTGCCAGCACCGGCAAGAGCTGGATTCTCTGGGAAGAAGAAACATAGCTCCCCTGGACACCATCAAACCCAGCCAGCTGCTCCATTTTACCAGAGAACAGGCATGAGCAGGAGATGGAGGTGGCTTATCCAAGCAACACAAAATGTTCACATCCAAATCTGAAGTTGGCCTTTGCCCTCGCAATGTAAAGCTTATGTGTCCACCAGCCTGCACTGAGTGATTATTCTCAAGAGCCGAGCTCTGCGGGTTAAAACAACTTCCCTGGTTGTTGAGACAATTCCCCAGAGACAGTCATCTGGTGTGCATCCAGGATGTCTGCCCAGAGTCCTATTTTCTTCTCAGGACCTTCTCCTCAATCAGTCAGTCAACCAGCTATCATTCCTGCCTGCCCACGCACACCCTCTCTCCCTTCCTTCCTGCCTTCTCTTCTTACTTATCATCTTTGTCTTCGGCAACTTTATAACAGAACAGGAAATGCTAAGCTCTTTACATTGATCACTAAATTATTGCATTCGGTAAAGAGTATTGCATAGTTTTAACGTGCAATTTTTATTTTGGTCTACTGTTCTAAGTATTTCATTCACAATTTTCTTTTATCAGGACATTCATTTGAGTAACTGGAGGGATGTGAAAGGGCAGCTTTTCCCCCAACAACCACAAGGAGTATTTGGGAAAATACACATCAGTGAACAAGTAAGTTTGGGAGACACTGAATTAAACCAAGTTAAACACTCTTCTTTACATAGGATTTCTTAGATAATCAGTAAGAGTTGTAAGTTTTCAAAATGGGGATTTGAAGCATTCCCCAAATTTATTTGATTAAGGCACTCTTTTCTGAGGCATTTCTAGTAGGACTTCAAAAGACTATAGTTTGCAAAGATTTTTGTGATATCTTCTTAAAAGAATTTTGAAACTGTTCACTCCACTGCATATTTTAAGCTGATATTTTAAAACTTCACGTAAGTTTATTTGCACAGAAAAGGAAAACATCAAAAAAAGGGAAAGACAATCTATGGAATGGGAGAAAATATTTGCAAATAATGTGACTGACAAGGGATTAATTTCCAAAGTAAACAAATAGCTTATACAGCTCAATAAGAAAAAATAAAATGGGCAGAAGACTTACATAGATCTTTCTCCAAAGAGGACATACAGATGACCAGTCATTGCAGGCAGATGCTTTAACCTGTGAGCCACCAGGGAAGCCGAAAAGATGCTCAATATCGCTAATTATTAGCGAAATGCAAATCAAAACTACAATGAGGCATTACCTCACACTAATCAGAATTTCCATAAATAAAATGTCTACAAATAATAAGTACTGGAGGCATGGAGAAAAAGGAATCTTCCTGTACCACGAATATAAATTGACACGATCAGTATGGAAAACAGTATGGAGAGTCCTTAAACGACCAAAAATAGGTACCATATGATCCCACAATCTCAATCTTAGGCACATATCTGGAGAAAGCTGTTAATTCAAAAATATAGGCATCCCAATATTCATAACAGCACTATTTACAACAGCCAAGACTTGGAAGCAACTTAAATGTCCATTGACAGATGAGTGGATAAAAAAGATGTGATACATATATGCAATGGAATATTACTCAGTCATAAAAAAGAATGAAGTAATGGGCTTCCCTGGTGCCTCAGTGGTAAAGTATCCACTTGTCAACGCAGGAGACATGGGTTCCATCCCTGGTCCAAGAGGATCCCACGTGCCACGGAGCAACTGAGCCCGTGCGCCGCAGCTGCTGCGCCTGCGCCTGAGAGCCAGGAACTGCAGCTCCTGAAGCCCGTGTGCCCTGCAGCCAGCGCTCCACAAGCAAAACCACCACAGTGAGAACTGCGAACTGCAAGAAGAGTAGCCCTTGCTCTCCACCACGACAGAAAAGCCCGCACAGCGACGAAGACCCCGCAGAGCCCAGACAATGAAGAAACGGCGATCATTTAAAATGATGAAGTGATGTCACTGGCAGCAACACGGATGGACCTAGCAATTGTTAGGCTCAGTGAAGTCAGACGGAGGCAAATTTCATACAACATCAATTATATGTGCAGTCTCAGAAATTACACACTTGAACTTATTCACAAAACAGAGACAGACTCACAGGCTAGAAAGCAACTTATGTCACCAGAGGGGAAAGGGCGGGATAAATTAGGAACTGAGGATTAACAGATACATACTACTGAATACAAAACAGATAAAACAACAAGGACTTACTGTATAGCACTACATTCCATATCTCCTAACAACCAATATCTTATAACAACCTATAAACAGTCTGAAAAATATATATACATACATATGTGTGTATACATAAAAATATATGTGTATATATACGTGTTTAAAAATATACGTGTATACATGTATGTATAGGGCTTCCCTGGTGGCTCAGAGGTTAAAGCGTCTGCCTGCAATGTGGGAGACCTGTGTTTGATCCCTGGGTCAGGAAGATCCCCTGCAGAAGGAAATGGCAACCCACTCCAGTATTCTTGCCTGGAGAATCCTACGGATGGAGGAGCCTGGTGGGCTACAGACCACAGGGTCCCAAAGAGTTGGACACAACTGAATGACTTCACTTTACTTCGTGTCATACATGCATGTATGTACTTGTATATTATATATGCATGTATATATGTATACAATATTATGTGTAAACTATATATGCATAAATATATATCCACAATATTTCAGGTACACAGCAAAGTGAACCACTACTTGCTGTATATCTGAGACACTGGAAATCAACTACAATAAAAAAATTTTTCCTTTTTAGCCAGAGTGCAGCTTGCAGGATCTTAGCTCCCAGACCAGGGTTTTAGAACCCACGGCCTCTACAGTGGAAGCACAGAGTCTTAATCACCAGACCACCAGGGAAGTCCCTGTATACAAATAATTTTATGTGATCTAATTGCCAGGGGAGAGTATTGGTTTAGAAGTCATAAAACAAGTTTGTCGCTATTATTATGCTTGTTGCAGCATTGCTGTCCAGAAAGATCAAACCAATGTCGAGTCTGACCAAAGTTGATATTTACATCCTAATTTATTTGTGAGCAATATATATATACCTCATGCTACCATAAACTTATATGTTTACATTTCCAAAATTGCTTCTAGGCATTGATTCACTGGGTCACTTGTGGGTAAACGGTCTGCTTTGATCCTTCATCAGATGGAACCTAGGTATTGATCTGCAGTATTTGCACTCGCTCTGGCCTTGGGGAGGAATTTTCTCAGGGATGTTTGCCCTCTGCTTCACACACAGATTGTCGGCTTGTCCTTGGTGAGCCGGAGTGAGGGATCTCACCATCAAAGGAGAGGCTGCCGGGGCACAGCCCAGCTGTCCTTGAGCCTCTTTGAAGTTAGCACTGAACTGGTTCTTTCCGTACTATCTGTAAGTAAGGTTAACTCTTGCCCTTTGGGTTTTATCAGACCTGCTTCCCGGGATCTATTAGGCCATGTTCCAAGTTTGAGAGCTTTCTTTTTCTTTTTTTCGAGCAATTTTAAAATTTGATTTTAAAATGAGTCATAAAGCAGCAGAGACAATTAGCAACATCAACAATGCATTTGGCCCAGAAACTGTTAACAAATGTATGGTGTAGCAGTGGTTCAAGAAGTTTTTTAAAGGAGACAGGAGCCCTGAAGATGTGGAGAGTAGTGGCCAGCCATCAGAAGTTGACAGTGACCAACTGAATGTAATAATCAAAGCTGATGCCTTTACAACTGCATGAGAAGTTGCTGAAGAACTCGGCATCAACCATTCTATGGTCATTCAGCATTTGAAGCAAATTGGAAAGGTGTAAAAGCTCGGTTAAGTGGGTGCCTCATGAGCTGGCTGAAAATTAAAATATCATCATTCTGAAGCATCATCTTGTCTTATTCTATGCAACAACAACAAACTGTTACTCCATTGGGTTGTGACATGTGACCAAAAGTGGATTTTATATGACAACAGGTGACGACCACCTCAGTGGTTGGACAGAGAGCTTTCATTTTCATTAGAAAAAAAAAGAATAATGCACAAACACTCAACACCTGTGATTTCTAATCACCTGACTTCTGTTTTGGTGATGTTTTTCCATTCATCCAATCAGCACACCTTGTCCAGAGGCAAAGCTAGAACATGCACAACCTCTAACCTCCATGCCAAAAACACATCATCCTTTTAGCCTTATAAAGACTAAGTCCAAGACTTTCCTCATTTTATCTCATCTACTGCTGTCTTCCCAAGTGACTCAGTGATAAAGAATCCACCTGCCATGCAGGAGTTGAGGGTTCAATCCCTGAGTCAGGAAGATCCCCTGGGGGAGGAAACAGCAACCCACTCCAGTGTTCTTGCCTGAGAAATCCCAGGGACAGAGGAGTCTGGCGGGCAGCAGTCCATGGGGTCACAAAAAAGTTGGACACAACTTAGGGACAACAACAACAAGCTTAGACATGTTTTCTTTCCTCTCCAGCACAACTGCCAGAGGAAGGAGGGGTGAGGATGGGGTGAGGCACGTGAGAGGCAGATGAGCTCCGTGACACTGCGGGCGCCAGGCTTTGGGGTGTCACTGCTTCCTCCTCCATTCTGTCCTCTGGCTCCACCTCCAGCTCCCCCCACCTGCTGGTGCTCCCATCCACCTGGCTGCTGGCTGAGTTTGTCCCAGTCTCCGTGAACTGGGAATAATATCACGGCCGTTTCTGGAGCTTCCAGGGACTCCTCAATGGTATTTACTTGTCAATGAAAAGATGTTGCTGCCCTATCAGTGAACAAAAGGTGTTACACCCATCACATTACAGCCACCCCAAGGGAACTGAGGATGGAATGAGATGTCCTGCATTCAAGCTCGGCAGCTACCACCCCGCAGTGTGCCCTGAGGAGCCTCAGGATGAAAAAGCACAGGATGCTGGCCCCAGAGAGCTCAGGTGCACGGTAAAGGGATGATTTCAGCGAGCCCAGACGCTTGCGTCTTCCCACACATGCGTGTGTGTGTTAGTCACCAGTCACTCACTCTTTGAGACCCCATGGACTGTAGCCCACCAGGTTCTTCTCTCCATAGAATTCTCCAGGCATTAATACTGTGGTGGGTTGCCATTCCCTTCTCCAGTGGATCTTCCCAATCCAGGGATCGAACCCACGTCTTCCACATTGCACACAGATTCTTTACTGTCTGAGCCACATGGGATGCCCTAAATCCTTTACTTGAGATGCTAATTCTCTTTCAGTAACAGTAATATCTGGGTGTTCTGAATATCTGGTCTTTGGTGCAAAAACTCCTGTACATCCTGGCTTCCCCCTCACATCCTCTGAGCAATCCCTTAGAACTATCTGAGATGCTGTGTCTCAGGCTTAAGTCCTCATTTTTTTCCCCACCAAATGAAACACAGTTCTCAACTTTGAGGTTGTGCTTTTTTTTTCAGTTGATGCTATCAGGTTAGAATGTAACCCTTTATAGCTATGGAAGTCATCTGTGTCCCTTGATTCCTCTGCTTAAAAAATAAGAGAACACAATCGTGTTTAAAAAAAAAAACCAAAACAAGAATAAAGAAGAGAGAGAAAAGAGAGCCCCATACACACTCTCCTAAGAATCAAATAAAAGGCCAGGATGTTGAAAGTGAGGGTGTGTTGAGCATCAGGCCTGCTGCCTGATGGCCCCTGGGTGCAGGGCTCATGGGGGCTTTCTGTCCCTGAACTCCGTATACAATGAGTTGGTGAGATGGGCCTTTCCTCGGGGCGCCACCCCACTCACCGTCTTCGGCAGCTTGGGAGAGCAGGCTGCTCCACTTTGCACTCCCCTTCTCTTCATATTTGTGCTTCCACCAGCTCTAAAGTCGCTGTTCTTTTCAAAGAGATTATTAGAGAGCTTCTCTGGTGGCTCAGTGGTAAAGAATCTGCCTGCCAATGCAGGGGACGCAGGTTCGATCCCCGCTTGGGAAGATCCCACCTGCCTGAGGAGCAACTAAGCCAATGCGCCACAACTACTGAGCCTGTGCTCTAGAGCCAGAAGCCACAGCTGTGGAAGCCTGAGCGCCCTAGAGGCTGTCCTCCACAACAGAAACCACTGCAGTGAGAAGCGCCCCAGCCACAGCTGGGAGTAGCCTCCCCCAGCCACAGCTGGGAGTAGCCTCCCCTTGCCACAACTGGAGAAAAGCCCTTGCAAAACAGCGAAGACCCAGCTCAGCCAAAACTAACTAAATAAAATTATTTTAAAAAAGAGTTGTTAGATGAACTGGTTAATTTAGAAAAAGGAAAAAAAAAAGCTTTGCTTTAGTAGTCTGCATAGCTGCACTGTCCAAATAGGGAAGGCAATTCTATTGAAAAGATACCATGTCAGCGATGATTCTGTGTGTGTGTTTACAAACAAGTTATAGCCACGTTTTCAAGTCTTAACTGATACAAGATCGAGAAGAGCTGCCAACTAACCTGGATACTTCCTGATAGCCAACAGAGGCAGGGATGTCTTACTTACATAGCTGATGTTGACACTGGGACCAGATGTTGTCAACAGCCTCTACGTCTCTCTCTTCCTTCCCTGTGACTACAGCTTTCTTTTTCTCTAACCGCTTGCTGGTATTTTACGGCTCTCACCAGCGCGTGAGACATTTCACAAGATCTCCTCGTAAAGTTTTACTGCTGAAGGCTGGAATCAGAGCACCTAGACAGCAAATGCACTTCAATCAAAATGAATTTGAAAATTTATTGCTTTGGCATTTCAAAAAGCATGTGTTTTTTGCCAGAGTAGTAAACATGGAAAAACTAAAAAAAAAAAAAATTCATTAATGGAGAGAAAAAGATTGTGAACATTTTATTGATTCAAGATACAAAGGGACATCATTTGAAGGGCAGAGTTTGAAAGCCATGAATCTAGAAAGAAAAAGTCTTCCAGAATAAACATCACTTATAAAGAAGTCTTTCCAAAATAAATGAATTGGAAACAAACCAAGCCCCTAGATCTGATTACCCATTTGCAGGAAATACAGAAAACAGATGAACACGTCAAATGGTTGCTTGGAGTCACCATCCACAAAAATCCAGATCAGGGGGAGCTCTGTGGAACAAATGACCCGGTGTTTTTCAACATCTTAGAAGGAAGAGAGAAAGAGGAGCATCTTGTAGGTCAATAGACTCAGACATATAGGTCATTGGTAATACGCAGACCTTAGCATGGAGACAACTGGAAATTTGAACAATGACTGGATACTTGATCGTTTTAAGGAATTATTGGGTTTTTTTTTTTTTTAATAGGAAACTCACAGTTTACTGGAGAGGAAAGCACTCTCCACAACAATAACAAAGAAGTATGAGCATGGGGCTTCAAGACAGAGCAGAGCCCCTCACCCCATCAGAAAGGGCCAGGAGTGATCAGCCATCACCGCCTTGCTTTCACAACCTTTGTCTTATTCAAGGCTCACGTCTCCATTTATGCTCTTTAAAAAAAAAAACCAATTTTCATTTACACATCTATTTGACTGCTCTAGGTCTTAGTTGCAGCATGCAAACTCTTAGTTGCACCGTGCGGGATCCAGTTCCCCAACTAGGGCTTGAATCCAAGTTCCCCACCCTGGGAGTGGGAGTCTTATCCGCTGGACCTCCAGAGAATCCCTCCACAGGTGCTCTTGATTCAAACTCCCTCCATCTCTGCTAGAACCTTTGAGCAACCTTTGTTGTTCCATTTCTTATTTGTATTTTCAAATGTTTCTTTCAAGTGCTTTTTTAAAAAAAATAAATTTTATAGTGATAAAATTCTAATTTTAGAGTACTTTAGAATTTTTTGAAGTTTCACACACATGCTTTCATGCAATCCCGTGTTAGCCCCTTCTACCTACCCTTATATTGCCCCTCTCCCTTCCCTCTCCCCACTGATAGCCCCTAGTTCATTCTCTGTATCTGAGAGGCTGCTTCTTTTTTTGTTTTATTGACTGATTTGTTGTATTTTTAATTTTTATTTTATTTTTTCCCAGTGGCTTGTGGGATCTTAGTTCCCCAACCAGGGGCTGAACCCTGACCTTCGGCAGTGAAAGCAGTGAATCCTCACCACTGGACCACCAGGGAACTCCCTTGTTATATTTTTTTAGATTGCACATATAAATGGTAATATTTGGCATTTGTTTGAAAAACAAATGCTCCAGAAAAACATCTATTTCTGCTTTATTGACTATGCCAAAGCCTTTGACTGTGTGGATCACAATAAACTGTGGAAAATTCTGAAAGAGATGGGAATACCAGACCACCTGACCTGCCTCTTAAGAAACCTGTATGCAGCTCAGGAAGCAATAGTTAGAACTGGACATGGAACAACAGACTGGTTCCAAATAGGAAAAGGAGTACATCAAGGCTGTATATTGTCACCCTGCTTATTTAACTTCTGTGCAGAGTACATCACGAGAAACACTGGGCTGGAAGAAGCACAAGCTGGAATCAAGATTGCCGGGAGAAATATCAATAACCTCAGATATGCAGATGACACCACCCTTATGGTAGAAAGTGAAGAGGAACTAAAAAGCCTCTTGATGAAAGTGAAAGAGGAGAGTGAAAAAGTTGGCTTAAAGCTCAACATTCAGAAAACGAAGATCATGGCATCTGGTCCCATCAATTTATGAGAAATAGATGGGGAAACAGTGTCAGACTTTATTTGGGGGGGCTCCAAAATCACTGCAGATGGTGACTGCAGCCATGAAATTAAAAGATGCTTACTCCTTGGAAGAAAAGTTATGACCAACCTAGACAGCATATTCAAAAGCAGAGACATTACTTTGCCAACTAAGGTCCATCTAGTCAAGGCTATGGTTTTTCCAGTGTTCATGTATGGATGTGGGAGCTGGACTGTGAAGCAAGCTGAGTGCCAAAGAATTGATGCTTTTGAACTGCGGTGTTGGAGAAGACTCTTGAGAATCCCTTGGACTGCAAGGAGATCCAACCAGTCCATTCTGAAGGAGATCAGCCCTGGAATTTCTTTGGAAGGACTGATGCTGAAGCTGAAACTCCAGTACTTTGGCCACCTCATGCGAAGAGTTGACTCATTGGAAAAGACTCTGATACTGGGAGGGATTGGGGGCAGGAGGAGAAGGGGATGACCGAGGATGAGATGGCTGGATGGCATCACTGGACACGAGTCTGACTGAACTCCAGGATTTGGTGATGGACAGGGAGGCCTGGCGTGCTTCGATTCATGGGGTCGCAAAGAGTCGGATACGACTGAGCGACAGAACTGATCTGATTTGTTTGAATTGTTTCAGTTAGCATGACGCCCTCCAAGTCCATCCGTGTTGCTGAAAATGGGAAAATCTTTGTCTGTTACGGCAGTGTAGTGCTCCATTGTGTATACAACACCCTCTCTACCCATTCATCTGCTGTTGCTGTAACAATTTTGTGATTATCCATTTTAAAAGCAATTCCCTATTTTTTAGAAATACACATTGAAATATTTACAGAGGAGAGATCCTGGTGTTTTTGTGTTTTTTTAATGTGGAAGGAGGAAGACAGGGATGGGGGCACAGACAAACCGGATGGTCAGGAACTGACCATGTTGAGAGCAGGTCTTAGGTAGAGGGGAATTCTCCCTAAGAGGTAGATTGTTCTGTCTGATTATATATGTGTTTGAACACTTTCCTGGTAAAGTGTGTTAAAAAAAGACAGTATTGGTTACAGCAAAAATATAGAACCCAGTGATGATCCGTAAACTTGCTCATGTTAAAGGAAAACTCAGAAGTGATACAGGTATATGGTCAGAACAGCTATCATTAAAAAAATCTACAAACAATAAATGCTGGAGAGGTCACGGAGAAAAGAGAATCCTCCTACACTGTTGGTGGGAATTTAAGTTTATCAGCTGGCTAGTTAGATGTGGATTTAAGGCATTCAGTCTGGGACTTTTCTTAAAAAGCAGACACAGCTAATAGACGTAGCCAAGGCTCTTTCCCACTGCACAGTGTGGACGGTGCCAAGGAGCACCAGATACTTGATCGGCAGAGCGATGGGGGACGTGGAGAAGAGCGTCAGCCAAAACTCAGAGGTGGGAGAGGATGTTCCAGAACGAATGACATGCAGTTAGGATATGAAACTGAGTAGGTACTCACCAGGGAAAAGGATGGGAAACAATTCCCGGGGTCAGAGATGCTCAAGAATGCAACTGAAATGAAATGCTTTAGCTTCCCTTGAATCATTTTTGAGTATTTTGTCTTGAGATCCTGAAGCCCAAGAAAATAAATTCCTTAGGGGGCAATGGATTATTTAATTTAGTGTGTGGAGACCTGCCAGCCCCTTAACATCAAGTGGGTAACTAGATGAAACGACGTGTTACTCAGAAGGCTTTAGAGTCCTTGAAATGTGCCCGCCTCCAGGGAAAACACCACCATTCTTTTGTTCAGACCATCAGCCCGTTTGCTTCTGGCCGGCCAGCAGTTTCTGCGGAGACCCGAGTATACAGACATTGTATTATTCTAACGGCCTTTGCTTCTGTTTTCTCAGCTTTAAACACTTTCCCGCTATGCCCATTTTGATCTTCTTGTGAACATTCTAAAATCGACACCTCTCTGGCCTCTTCCAGGGAGATGACTGATCCCCCTCCCCAGGCACTTTCTTATTTTAGAGGATTATCAGAGTTTGCAGGACCCCAAACTGACATCGCATTGTCTGGTTTTGGAGAAGGGCGATGATTCAAAAGGTTCAAAATGAGATATTTGTGACGCAGGAATTTAAATAGCAATATGCCAGTTTCCAGCGCTGAGCAACCAATTTATGAACCTTTCTCATACACAGGAGAGAAAGCAGCTAGAGAAACTCGTATTTTTAATGAAAGAAAAAACTCCATGAAATAGAAAAAAAACTAATTTAACCTAGAGGTTCCAGCTGTGGATTTATATTGAAGGGGCGGCTGACACATATCTACACATGTGATGTATTCCTAACGTCTGATAGAGCGACTAACCAAGAAAGAAACAATAACAGAGATTTTAACACATGCAGAACATTGACAATCATCTGGTTTCATACACCTGTCCTTCATAGGCCCTCCTTTTATAGAAAAGACACTGAGACCAGGATGAGTCAAGTGGGTGCTGTAGTTCAGAGTGAAATGGAACTGGGGGTGATAGATATGTTTACTATCTTGATGATGATGATGGTGTCAAAGTGCACACCTATCACAACCTGTGTGTATGTGCGCTCAGTCGCTCAGTCATGTCCGACTCTTGAGACTCCATGAACTGTAGCCTGTCAGGCTCCTCTGCCCATGGGATTCTCCAGGCAAGAATACTGGAGTGGGTTGCCGTTTCCTCCTCCAGGGGATCTTCCCAACCCAGGGATCAAATCTATCTTTTGCGTCTCCTGCATTGGCAGGTAGATTCTTTACCACTGCATCACCTGGGAAGCCCTATGTCACAACCTACCAAATGCGTACTTTAAAAGTGTGCAGTTTACTGTTTGACAAATGTGCCTCGATAAAACTTTCTTTTTAAACAAGTGAAGGCAAAAATAAAAATGCTTTTGGGGGAAAACCACAACTGGATTGTAATCTTGAAAAATCCAGAATGTGCGGTATGTGCTTCAGTGAATTAATTATCATGGAAAACAAAGAGAGGGCTTCCCTGGTGGCTCAGTGGCGGAGAATCTGACTGCTAAGGCAGGAGACACGAGTTCAACCCCTGGTCCAGGGAGATCTCACACGCCTAGGAGCAACTGTGCCTATGCACCACAACTGTTGAGCCTGGGAATCACCCCCAAGGGCCCACACTCCAAAACAAGAGGAGACACCACAGTGAGAAGCCCGAGGACCACAACCAGAAAGTAGCCTCCGTTCGCTCCAGCTCGAGAAAAGCCTCATGCAGCAGCAAAGACCCAGTGCAGCCAAAGATAAATAAACAAATGAAAATAAAAGCAAAGAAAGAAGGGGAACCCAGAAACCAAAAGAGATGTAAGGGACACAGCTATCAAACACAATCTGTAAGTTTATCTGGACCAAGGTTCAAACAACCCAGCTATAAAATAACATTTATGAGAACGTCAGGAAAGTTTATACAATGACTATATCTGATGGTATTAAGGGGTTAATTTTTTTAAAACTGATAATTGCCTGGTGGTTTTGCTTAGAAAAAAGGAAGCAGTGTTCATGTTTTAGATGTATAGACAATTACTTGTAGATACACTATTAGGATGCTTGATATTAATAGGTGCTTCAGAATAGTCTAGTGGAAGTATTTGAAATACCAAGGAATGATTAAAATTTTGGGTGTGAAAATGATATTCAGGGTACCTTTTTGAGTCTTTGTATTTGGAGATGCATGATGAACTCCCTACAGATGGGATGAAGTGATTTCTGGGATTTGCTTCAAAATAAACTGGGCAGTGAAGAAGCTGGTGGGCCTACAGATGGTGATCATCATTGACACTGTGAGATGGCATATGAAGATCTCATCAGAAGTTCCTTTCTCCTTTGGTATGTATTTGACATTTTCTTGAGTATAAAGCTTAGAAATCAAATCATGAAATTATGGATTCAAGTCTGGGTTATGAATTGGCATTAAGCCATCACTTGGATGGTTAATAGGGAGCTGAGCATGCCTGCACACACAGATCATCAGCTGAAAGGGAAGACTCGTACTTGCTTTAGGATTGCATGAGACTTTGGAAAGTCAGATATACATAGTACTGTCCAGAAAGCTATCAAGAAAAGAAACCCAGTGTCTCTGAAGACAGACTAAAGCCATGTAACTTCCACTACCATCAGAAGCCTTCACATACTGAAATTTAAACTGAAATAAACGTGCTGGTATTTAAAAATGAAAAAGATACACACCACCACAATATGAAGCAAAAGTTATAAGAAGCTCATAAATACTTTTGTTTCTGCTTTTTATACCTCAGTCTAAAGTGATGTTTCTCAAAAAAAAAAAAAAAACAAACCACACCGTTGAAGTTTGGATTTTCCAGTTTTGCATCACATCCTGCTTCAGGCCACCCTAAAACAAAACAAGAAGCGAACAAACAAAACCCGCCACCCTTCCAATGCATTCTGTGAGGTCTGCAGCTCGAAGGCCATCGGTTTTCCCTTTGGCTCAGTTCTTGTGTTTGCATCTTCTTTGTCAATATGTTTATCTTCCTCACTTTCAAACTGCATTTCCCGTCCAGAAACACTACCTCAAGCATTATATTTAGCACTTTGCACAGAATTCCTCCTGCTGCATCAGGAAACAGAGCCCTGTAAGTGGAGGGTGGGATCCCAGGGTCAGGTGTTTCCTGGATAACAGTTCCATCTGAGCTCTGTCCAAACTTCCAACTCCCCTGCCGTCCACTGAACTCCCCTCCACGTTAGGGTGTGTGTGATGGTGAGCACCCACCAGCAAGCGAGGAGCTGGTTTTGTGGGAGAGTTTCCACCTCCTGGGGGCAGGGGAAGTAGACTTTGTTGACCTCCATCTGTATTCTTGTAGGTGGTGAATCTAAGCAGCATGTCACCTTGGTATATGATCTTTCCCTGTTCAATTGGATCTTCTCCGGTGGCTCAGTGGTAAAGAATCTGCCTGCCAATGAAGGAGATACAGGAGCTGCAGATTCAATCCCTGGGTCAGGAAGGTCCCCTGGAGAAGGAAATGGCAACCCACTCTAGGATTCTTGGCCTGGAAAAATCCATGGACAGAGGAGCCTTGTGGGCTACAGTTCATGGAGTTGCAAAAGAGTTGGATACGACTTAGCAACTAGACAACAAACAACAACTATTCACCACTGGTTCACTTTAGGCAATGCTACAGAAGGGATGTACAGAAGAAGACCCTGATGCTGGGAAAGACTAAGGGCAGGAGGAGAAGGGGCAACAGTGATGAGATGGTTGGATGGCATCACCAACTCAATGGCCATGAGTCTGAGCAAACTCCAGGAGATGGCGAAGGATGGGGAAGCCTGGCATGCTGCAACCCACGGGGTTGCAAAGAGCTGGACACAACTTGGTGACTGAATGGCAACAACAGAAGGGATGGTCTCTTCCTCTCTGGAGAACAGACCCAGCTGAATGGTAGATGCGGCAGTCAAGTGATCAGAATATCAGGTTGGTCACTATGAGGGATGAGGTGCAGGACAGGAGCTCCAATTGACTTACTAACATGCTCTCCATCTCACTTTCACCCTTGTGATCCCAGCCCCGCAGCCTGGTTACAAAGAGCCCACATGCTGGGTCTGCAAGCACATCCTCCCAGCCGAGATGGTGCCTTACACTGGCCTGTGGCAGAGAGGGAAGAGACTGATACCTCTGTGCTTAGAGTCTTGTGATATTAGATCCTACCAGTGGAGCACATGGACCGATGACTGTCACCAATGAATTGCGTAACCGTGGGGGCTTGAGTAAGGAACAGGCAAGAGGGGAACACTCAAGGGCCTATCTCCTCACAGGTACTGGGAGGAGTGATATGAGTGCCTCTTTCTAGGCTTTCTTTTTCAGCTGTGTCACACAGCATGTGAGATTTTATTTCCCTGACCAGGGATCAAACCCATACCCCCTGCATTGGAAGCACAGAATCTTAACCACTGTGCCACCAGAGAAATCCCTGAGCATTCCTTTCTAGCAGATGAGTGTGTACTGGAGGTGGGGGAGGTGGCAGGTGGCAGTGACGGTTCGGATTAAAGGAATGAAGAAAAGAAAACCAGGCATCAAGCTTCCCCTCCTAGGGATCAGAAAACTAAAGAAGGGATAAGACTAAGAAGTAGTTGGTGTCAAATGAGTTATTGATTAGTTCAATTAACTAAGTTCAACTTACAGCTTTGCTGCCTGTATGCCTAATCAGATAGATCCTCAGTGGTGAAGTGGAATGTTAGTGGGAGTTGTTTTTCAAACATGGAGCCAGAAGATAAAAGGAAATCAAGTTTCTTGCTCAGAACCTAGGAGCAAAACTGACAGCTGACTCTATGATGGTCTTGGCAGTAAGCTGATACACATGAGAAATGACATGGTTTTGAGCAACCTCTTAATTCAACTCAAATGTTTGTGGTCTCACTCTAGCAGATGGAAAAGGAAGTGAAGTGCTTATGTACTGAAATCATTGTCATTATACCTAGAATTGTTTTTGCTATTGTTTAGTCACTCAGCTGTGTCCAACTTTTTGCAACTCCATGGACTACAGCCTACCAGGCTCCTCTGTCCATGGGCTTTCCCAGGCAAGAATACTAGAGTGGGTTGCCATTGCCTTCTCCAGGGAATCTTCCTGACCCAAGGATCAAATCCAGGTCTCATGCATTGCAGGCAGCTTCTTTACTACTGAGTTACCTAGGAAGCTTTATATGATAATGGAGAAGAGGCACCCACACTCCACCCATGAGTGCTGTAAGACTTGAAGATCCACCTAGGAGCCTTGCATCAATGAAGGATGGAGTAGAGTTTGTTTATAATCTGTGTGTCAGGGAGTCCATGACGATGCAGAATGGCAGCTGCAAACTATCCTTGGAGCTCATAGCTATGGAACCAGCCTCACTGTCCTTTTGGTTCAGAAAATGGGACAAATTGTGAATGAACCATATACGTGCATGGACTCATTCTTATGAAGTCTACAGTATTATACAGAATCACTGCAGGGATTTTTCTAGCCTGGCAAGGGGAGCAGAGCACAGAAAATGAGCTTCTTCATTTCAAAAGTTAAATATCTCCGCCCTTGCCCATCATGCCTTTAAGTTGAGAAATATACAAAGAAAAGGAAAGGAAGAGACGAACTAAGGCGGCATTAGCAACACCAACCAACCACAAATAGCTGGACAACTTGGTCGAAATTCCTGTTCTTGATGGAATTTTACTTAACAGATTCCTGTGGTCTCTAGTTCCCAGGATCCTGACGTTAGGGCAGGGCTTCCCATGATGTATTTATCTACCCGTTCTCAAGGCGAGACACAGTGAGGAGGAGAGGGCTGGGAAGGGAAAAATTCCCTCCGTCCAAGGCCACAGGGGGATGAGGCCCCATTTGGGGAAGTGCTTGTTTTATCCAGAGTCCTATTTGTCTCTGGTTTCCAAGAGCTGGAGAAAGAGAGGCGGAAGGAAGGAGAGAGGGAGAAAGAATTCCTCATGGCCATGGAAGCAGAAGACGATGTCCACTCTTAACAGGCCCCAGGTTTGAGATGTTACCCCAGGAATAGGACAAGATGCCTCCCATCTTCACTTTGGCGGACACAGAGGAGAACGACTCTTCTCTGGGCAAAGGTCACTGCCCAATTTGGGCACCAGCTGCTGCTTTGGTTTTCATTCCACATGAGAATGAAACAGCTTAGCCATGGACACTGCATACTGACCCCACTAAAAGGTCTCAAAGAAAGGACAGCAGTAGGGACTAGCGAGCCCTACAAGGAAGGCTTCAGGACAGAGAAAGTGCTTCAGCTGGACCCTTGGGGTATTTATGGAAGGATCACTTCTCTAAAGCTGCTTCCTCATCTTTAGAATGAAGAAAGTGGGGGACTTCCCTGGATGCCCAGTGGTTAGGATTTCACCTTCCAATGCAGGAGGGTGTGGGTCTGGTCCTTGGGCAGGGAGCTCTAAAGGGGCTTCCATGATGGCTCAGGAGGTAAAGAATCCACCTGCAATGCAGGAGGTGCAGGAGACATAAGTTCCATCCCTGGGTCAGGAACATCCCCTGGAGGAGGAAACGGCAACCCACTCCAGCATTCTTGCCTGGGAAATCCCATGGACAGAGGAGCCTGGTGTGCTGCAGTCCAAAGGGTCTCCAAGAGTCAGACACGACTGAGTGACTGAACAACAAGAATACAACTCACAACTGTTCCTTGGCTTCATCACTCTCGGGCCTCTAACTCTCAAGAGTTGTCACAAAGCTACAGAGGGCAGTGAAGAAGGACGCAGACCCTGGGCTCCACCAGGCGCTTTCAGAGCCCAGTTATTAGTTAGCTGGAGACTCCTGGTGGTCACCTTCTCAGCTCTATAATGTGGCCTGTAATAGTTAATGAACTATACAACGAACAGTTAATGAAACAGTGCAGGGTCAGGGACTGAACCATTGAACAAGTGTGTCCTTTTTTTTGGTTGCACTATGTCTTCATTGCTGCACATGGGTTTCTCTAGTCACAGCAAGCTGGGGCTTCTCTCTGGCTGCTGTGCAAGGGCTTCTCACTGCTGTGACTTCTCTTGTTGCAGAGTGCAGGCTCCAGACTGGCTGGCCTCAGTAACTGCAGCTTGCCGCCTTAGTTGCTCTGCACCATGTGGTATCTTCCTGGACCAGGGATCAAACTGTCCATGCATTGGCAGGTGGATTCTTAACCACTGGACCACTGAAGTTCTGAATAAGTGTTCTTGTCCGTCATCTTTTAAGGACACAGCCGTGCCAGCCATTAAGTGGTCACCTTCTATCTCCCACTGAGGGATGCTGAAAAATTTGAAGTCATGAGTATTAAAATATACAAACATCTATCAACTAATACATCAGAGCTCCATCTACCTGTCTCTGCTGAGGATGGCTACACTGGGGAAAATGTCTCCTGGGGAAGATTTTTTTTTACCATTTCATCAACTAAACCCCCTTAGGTGGCACTAGTGGTAAAGAACCCTCCTGCCAATGCAAGAGACTGAGAGACTCAGGTTCAATCCCTGGGTTGGGAAGATCCCCTGGAGGATGGCATGGCAACCTGCTCCAGCATTCTTGCCTGGAGAATTCCATAGACAGAGGAGCCTGGTGGGCTAGAGCCCACATTAATGGGGCTGCCAAAGAGTCGGACGTGACTGAGCAACTAAATGCAAACACACACACAAACACACAATGTAAAAATGGTCAAAGATGTGAACTGAAACTTCACTAATGAAGTTAAACAAATGGTTCATAACAGCATCATTAGTTATTAGGGACATGCAAGTTAAAACCACAGTG
This sequence comes from Madoqua kirkii, assembly GCA_006408675.1. Lineage (NCBI taxonomy): Eukaryota > Metazoa > Chordata > Mammalia > Artiodactyla > Bovidae > Madoqua > Madoqua kirkii. The sequence goes on along the minus strand of SJYC01141124.1, from coordinate 26,495 downwards.
AAATGGTACTATTCACTCCCTAGGATGGTGTTAATAAAAAACCAAGTACAACAAAGATATTGAGAACTGTATCTCTCATATGTTGCCAGTGAGAACTGGAAATGGTGCTGACACTCTGGAAAACAGTCTGGCATTTTCAGAGAAAGTTAAATTTGCCCCTTGATTCAACAGTTCCACTCCTAGGAATCTACCCGAGAGAGATGAAAACACATGCTCACACAAAGATGCATGTACAGATGTTCAGAGCAGTATTATTCATAACAACACCAAACCAGGAACAATCCAAATGCCCATTAGCTGATGGATGGATAAACAAAACACAACAGAATATTAAACAATAAAAAGGAAAAAACTACTAATACATCCTTTGACATACATGAACCTCAAAAACACATCTGAAACAGAATGAAAGAAGCCACACACAATGGCTAATTATTATATGACTCCATTTGTATTATATGTCTAGAAAAGGCAAATTCACAGAGGCAGAAAGCAGATTAGCTGTTGCCTATTTTTTGGGCTCCAAAGTCACTGCAGACAGTGATTGCAGCCATGAAATTAAAAGACGTGTACTCCTTGGAAGAAAAGTTATGACCAACCTAGATAGCATATTCAAAAGCAGAGATATTACTTTGTCAACAAAGGTCTGTCTAGTCAAGGCTATGGTTTTTCCAGTGGTCATGTCTGAATGTGAGAGTTGGACTGTGAAGAAAGCTGAAAGCCGAAGAATTGATGCTTTTGAACTGTGGTGTTGGAGGAGATTCTTGAGAGTCCCTTGGACTACAAGGAGATCCAACCAGTCCATCCTAAAGGAGATCAGTCCTGGATGTTCATTGGAAGGACTGATGCTGAAGCTGAAACTCCAATACTTTGGCCACCTCATGCGAAGAGTTGACTCACTGGAAAAGACCCTGATGTTGGGTTGGGAAGATCCCCTGGAGGATGGCATGGCAACCTGCTCCAGCATTCTTGCCTGGAGAATTCCATAGACAGAGGAGCCTGGTGGGCTAGAGCCCACATTAATGGGGCTGCCAAAGAGTCGGACGTGACTGAGCAACTAAATGCAAACACACACACAAACACACAATGTAAAAATGGTCAAAGATGTGAACTGAAACTTCACTAATGAAGTTAAACAAATGGTTCATAACAGCATCATTAGTTATTAGGGACATGCAAGTTAAAACCACAGTGAAATGGTACTATTCACTCCCTAGGATGGTGTTAATAAAAAACCAAGTACAACAAAGATATTGAGAAACTGTATCTCTCATATGTTGCCAGTGAGAACTGGAAATGGTGCTGACACTCTGGAAAACAGTCTGGCATTTTCAGAGAAAGTTAAATTTGCCCCTTGATTCAACAGTTCCACTCCTAGGAATCTACCCGAGAGAGATGAAAACACATGCTCACACAAAGATGCATGTACAGATGTTCAGAGCAGTATTATTCATAACAACACCAAACCAGGAACAATCCAAATGCCCATTAGCTGATGGATGGATAAACAAAACACAACAGAATATTAAACAATAAAAAGGAAAAAACTACTAATACATCCTTTGACATACATGAACCTCAAAAACACATCTGAAACAGAATGAAAGAAGCCACACACAATGGCTAATTATTATATGACTCCATTTGTATTATATGTCTAGAAAAGGCAAATTCACAGAGGCAGAAAGCAGATTAGCTGTTGCCTATTTTTTGGGCTCCAAAGTCACTGCAGACAGTGATTGCAGCCATGAAATTAAAAGACGTGTACTCCTTGGAAGAAAAGTTATGACCAACCTAGATAGCATATTCAAAAGCAGAGATATTACTTTGTCAACAAAGGTCTGTCTAGTCAAGGCTATGGTTTTTCCAGTGGTCATGTCTGAATGTGAGAGTTGGACTGTGAAGAAAGCTGAAAGCCGAAGAATTGATGCTTTTGAACTGTGGTGTTGGAGGAGATTCTTGAGAGTCCCTTGGACTACAAGGAGATCCAACCAGTCCATCCTAAAGGAGATCAGTCCTGGATGTTCATTGGAAGGACTGATGCTGAAGCTGAAACTCCAATACTTTGGCCACCTCATGCGAAGAGTTGACTCACTGGAAAAGACCCTGATGCTGGGAGGGATTGGGGGCAGGAGGAGAAGGAGCTGACAGAGGATGAGATGGCTAGAAGGCATCACAGACTCGATGGACATGAATTTGGGTGAGCTCTGGGTGTGGGTGATGGACAGGGAGGCCTGGCGTGCTGTGATTCATGGGGTCGCAAAGAGTCAGACACCACTGAGCGACTGAACTGAACTGAACTGAATTAACCTAATCAACTGCAAAGGGGTATGAGAGAACTTCTTGGGCTGATGGAAATGTTCTAAAATTGGATTGTGGTGATTGTCAGACAACTCCATAAATTTGTTAAAGATCATTGAATTGTACACTTACGATGAGTGAATGTAAAGGTATATAGGTCATGTCTCAACAAGATAGTTTAAAAATTTGAAAACGTGAAACAGAGAGATCTAAAAATCCAACTGTAATCCAATTGACTATTTTTTTTTTATGAAACATTTCTGCTGCTGAAGTGAATTTAGAATTTGGAATGAGTATGCAAATCTAATTAATAGATCTCCAAGAAGACCAGTTTTAGGTACACAATGATATTTAAAGATATAAATATTCAGTAAATTCTGTTGTCTCGATAGCAATTTACTATTTGCTATGTTTTGCTCAGTGCAATCTCCGGGTCTTCTCAGGGGGTATTACTGCTCGATATAAGTAATAATTAATTAAGAGCTCAACTCTGAGCTAGAAGCTAGCAGAAAGGCAAAGAAAGCCAAACAGATGTCCCCAAAATGACTTTGATTCTTCTAGCAAGTTTCCTAATTACCACTAATACCAACAGGTGCCGTGGGCTGGAAAATACTCACTTCCTGTCAAGAACAGCAATAAAATAGTTGCCCAGGAAAAGGAAAAACCCATTAATTCTTATGTGCTGGCAGTTGAAATGCATAAGTATAAAAATCAGCTCATGCAGTGAATCAACACTGATCATCAAGACCGCACAGGGAGGACGTTAGGGACTACTGAAGGAAGAAAATGAGGAGACTTCCAGGAGGTCCAGTGCTTAGGGCTCTGTGTTTCCACTGCAAGGGGCACAGTTTGATCCCCAGGTGGGGAAATAATCCTATAAGCCTCACGGCCAAAAAATAAATAAATAAATACAATTTTTTTAAAAATGAAGAAAATGATGTGGGGGACAGATTTGCACTATCAGATATCAAGGTTATTTTGGAACACTACTAAACTGGCATTTCAATAGAGTAGAGGAAACCAGAAACCAAAACATCACCACACAATATTGTATCACAATGTAACAGGAAAACAATATATTAGACTACAACAATGAAATGAAACATACCAAAAACTCAGGTAGAAAACAACTAAAACTAAGTTCAGTACTTTTTTTCTATAAATGTCCAGATAGTAAACATTTGATGCTTTGTAGATCATATCAAACACTGTAAGACATGAAATGGCAGGCCACAAAACAGAAGTAAATATTTATAACCTGTATAACCAATAAAGGATTAAAATGCAGAATATGTTAAAAGTCCTGACAAATCAATAAGAAAAAGACAAATGCAACAGAAAAATGGCCAAAGTGTGCAACAGTCTCTCTCCAGAAAAGGGAACAGCAAATGACCAACGATCATAAGAAGAGATGATCAACACCGTTAGTAACCGGGGAAATGGAAAATCAAGCCTTAGCAGGATATCATTTTGTCCCTAGTTGATTGGCAGATGTAGGAAAGACTGTGAAATAAGCTTCTACATGCTGGTAGAGGTATAAACTGGTTAAAAGAAAGTACAGTAAGACACCTTTTACATAAATTTAGCATACATTCCTAGGTTTCTTATAGTTTCTGGTACTTCCCCAAGGCTCAGAAATTTGCCAGGGTCGCACAGCTAGTGAGAGGTTCTAAATCCTTTATTCCTTCCACGTGACCTTCATAAACATAAACACATACATACACCCGCCCCCTGGAATCTTTCTCCAGGACTCCCCACCAAACTTCCCAAACATTCTGCGTCTGGGTCTTCCATTGGCCGGATGCACTGGTCACCTGTCTTGTTGTCATTTAGTTGCTCACTCATGTCCGACTCTTTGCAACCCCATGGACTGTAGCCCGCCAGGCTCCTCTGTCCGTGGGATTCTCCAGGCAAGAATACAGGAGTGGGTGCCATTCCCTTGTCCAGGGGATCTTCCCAACTGAGGGATCAAACCCACCTCCTGCATTGCAGACAGATTCTTTATCATCTGAGCCGCCAGGGAGGCCCCACTTGCCTTGGTACCTCTCTAGAAACAGACCGTCCCCTTTCTTTAATCACATGTCACCACCCAGTCTGAGCTCCAAACTTTGGGCTTCCAGTGACAGCAGAGAGAAGGCACTCAGTATGTATTTTCCCTGATGCCATTATGGAAGAGAGCACTGGACTTGGCCACTTCTACCAGCTCTACGTGAAATATCAAGTTCCTTGCCTTCCCATGTTCATGTTCAAGTGCTCGGATCCCTTCTGGTCAGCAGAAGGTCCTGAAGGTCAGCCTGGGTCTTGAAGCCTCAAAGCAGATAGCACACCGGGCAGCCCAGAGACAATTTTCTTGTGAACTTCAGTATAAACAGCCCAAGTGCCCAACACAAACCCTTTTTGTCACTCAGAAGGAAGAGCCCCTCCCCATCCACAGAAGACCAGGTGGCTTCTTTTCAAATATGCTAGTTGCCCAGCTTCCAAATTTTCAGCCCGATTTTTGCCTGACTTGAAAACAAAGCCTTGACACTACGGGCTTAAATAGGAATGCTGCAACATTGAGCATTGAGAACCAACCACTACTCCAGGAAAGGAAACACATGGAGAGGCAGCAGGTGGAGCCCCAACCTGCACACAGTAGGGCTGCCTCTTTCCAGCCTGACCATTGAGTGGCCACACAGACCAAGGTTCTGACCTGATGTCCACACTGTGGGCTTGTGGAAATGAGATCCCATCTTCTTCTTGTTCTCTCTGGATAAACTGGAGCTAGTCTGGGAATTCCTTGGTGGCCCAGTGGTTAAGACTTGGCACTTTCACCGCCAAGGGCACAGGTTCAATCCCTGGTCAAGGAACTAAGATCCCATAAGCCACATAGAGTGACCAAAAAAAAAAGAAAAAAAAGGAAATGGATTTAGTCTTGCCTCTTTCAGTTACGCTGGAGGGAGAGTGTGGACCCCAAGCTTGGGAGGAGCCACTTCTGAAGCCCCACACAAGCGTGTGGACCCAGGTCTGGGTCCTGTCTATTTAACGTGTGATTTCTCTCTTGCTGGGCGTCCACTCTGAAAGCAGTGTAGGCTGCATTTAAGACCACTTGTCCTGGGTGACGCTGAGAGCTGCCTCCCTAATCTGAGATCTGGGCCCTGATTCAAACGTTAACAGCTCCGTCTGGATAGTAGCCTGAATGTGCTGCGTTGGTGGAGGCGGCTCCTCTGATGCTCACAGGAATGAGTGAGATACTTTTCCATGCTTTCATCTCCTTGGATGGAAATTTACCAGTGAGGTTGATGTGATTGTCCTTATTTTAGAAATGAGGATACTGAGCCTCAGAGAGGTTAAATCAGTGTCATGAATTGACCCCAACTAAGGTGTTAATTCAAAAAACTAAGATCGTGGCATCTGGCCCCATCACTTCCTGGCAAATAGATGGGGAAAAAATGGAAACAATGAAAGGTTTTATTTTCTTAGGCTGAAAAATCACTGCAGATGTTAACTTCAGCCATAAAATTCAAAGATGCTTGCTCCTTGCAAGAAAAGCTATGATACACCTAGATAGAATATTAAAAAGCAGTGGCATTACTTTGCCAACAAAGATCCATATAGTCAAAGCTATGATTTTTCCAGTAGTCATGTGAGAGTTGGATCATGAAGATGGCTGAGCACCAAAGAATTCACGCTTTCAAACTGTGGTGCTAGAGAAGACTCTTGAGAGTCCCTTGGACAGCAAGGAGATCAAACCAAAATCAGTTCTAAAGGAAATGAACACTCAATGTTCTTTGGAAGGACTGATGCTAAAGCTGAAGCTCTAATACTTTGGCCACCTTAGCTGACTCATTAGAAAAGATCCTGATGCTGAGAAAGACTGAGGGCAAGAGGAGAAGGGGACAACAGAGGGCAAGCTGGTTGATGGCATCACTGACTCAATGGACATGAGTTTTTGAGCAAACTCCAGTAGATGGTGAAGGACAGGGAAGCCTGGCGTGCTGTAGTAAGTGAGGTCGCAAAAAGTCGGACACAACTGAGCAACTGAACAACAACAAAGTGTTAATAAGTGAGAGAGAGAAGATTCAAAACCAATAGTGAGGGGTTTTCCTGGTGGTCCAGTGGCTAAGACTCCATGTTCCCAATGCGGGGGTCTGGATTTGATCCCTGGTCAGGGAACTAGAGCCCACATGCTGCAACTAAGCCCTTAGGCAGACAAATGAATATATATTTTTTAAAGTGTGATGGGATGGGGTTCAGGACACACTCCCCCCAGTTATGGCACCTTGGCATCATGAATGCTTCCAGTTGCAGGCATTTGAGCAAATGGCAGGTGCAGGAAGGTCACTACTCTTCTCCCCGACTCTTCTTCCTTGAGACTGGCCATAAATCCCTCAGAGGTGGGCCCTCTGAAAACCCCAAGGAAGGAAGCAACCTTATTTCCAAAGACAAAGGGACACCAAAAAGAACCCAAGAGAACAGGCCTGGCTGAGTTTCAACCAGTTTACAACACGTACTTGCCCTGTTTGACCTTCCTTATTAGATGGTAAAGAATCTGCCTGCACTGTGGGAAACCCGGTTTTGATTCCTGGGTCAGAAAGATCCCCTGGAGAAGCGAATGGCAACCCACTCCAGTATTCTTGCCTGGAGAATTCCATGGACAGAGGAGCCTGGCGTGTACAGTCCATGGGCTCATAAAGAGAGAAACACGACTGAGCGACTAACACTTTCACTTTTATTTCTACACGTCTGCCTGCTCCTCAGCAAACCCAGCAGAGAAGCACTCGGGTCTGACTGTTTCTCCATGTCCTCTTCCCCTTGTGAGGGCTCCCATGTCACACATAAATGTGAGAAGTGGAACATTTTCTGCCATATCAGTAAACAAGGATGTCGCAGTCATCAGTGATTACAGACCTCCAGTGTGAACTGATGAGCCCTGAGGACACTCCAGAAGGAAAGAATACCTGCCATCTAGCAGCCACCAGACTGCAGCCTCCAGTGAGCCTCAGGAAACTCAGGAGCTGAAAACAGGACCCTGGCCCCAGATCGCTGAGGTGTATATCCAAGGAATGATTTCAGTGAGCTCAGACTGTTACATCTTCCCATACATAGAAAAGTGCTAAATTCCTTAACCTGGGATATCTGGGTTTTTTTTTAGTTAACAATACTCTTTGAGGTTCAGACTACCAGCCCTTTGTTGCAAAACTTCTATATAACCTGGCTCCCCTCACCTCTTCGGAGCAGTTCTCTCTGGGTCTACTTGAGATGCTGTCTGCTGGACAGCATCTGAATTGTCTCCTGAGAATTTCCACCAAATAAAACATAACTCTCAATTTTAAGGTTGTGACTATTCTTTCAAAAGATCTATTTTATTATTTATTTTATTTTTTGACTGTGGTGAGTCTTCATTGCAGCACCTGGGCTTACTCTAGTTGTGGTGAGTAGGGGCTATTCTCCACTTGCAGTGTGTGGATATTTTTTAAGTCAACAGATGCGTATGCTTTTCTCCTGTTAATTTGTTTTTGTCAGTTTGATTTTCAGACCCAGCCAGGGACCCTAAGAGAGTTCAGAAATACTTTTTCCTTCTCTACAGATGCTACCCTGTCCCACCCTTGCTACTCAGAGTGGCGTTCATGGACCACAGCATCCTCATCAGGGAATGGGCACCCACTTCAGTGTTCTTGCCTGGAGAACCCGCATGGACAGAGGAGCCTGGTGGGCTACAGTTCATGAGGTCACAGAGTAAGGCATGACTGAGCAATTAACACTTACTTATTAAAGTTTAATATCCATATTAGATATCATGCCATCCAGAGTCGGAGGAAACATTAAACAGAATTTTGCAAACAGAAACCACCCTGGCTGGTTAGAGGAATTCATGACTGAATTCCTTTCTTACAAAAGAAGGAATTCCTTTCTCACAAAAGCAAAAGTATTCCTTCCCCATCCGCCGCTCTGGTGCTGACCTCTGGGGAAGGATGGTGGCCTGAACACCTGCCTCTGATTCTCGAGTTTCCTGAAACCCTTCTGAACACGGGCAAAAGATCACAAGGTTTTGGATGCTGGAAAGCATGTCAAAGCCAAACCCGGCAGTACAGAGAGCCAAGATTCTCCACCGTTGACATTACAACACCCTCAAAATGCCCAGGGAAAGACTGGCCAGGCACTTCTCGGGGGCGGGGAGGGATACAGGGTTTTGGATAATGGGTTAGATCTGCAGGTTAAGGTTCCAGGAGCCAAGGGAGAGGGGGAGCTGCCCTCCTGCAGCCCCCAGTGGGCACAACACACGTCATTTCCCCACCTCTCAGGGCAGGATCCCCTCTTAAGTTTGCTGATGCTCCTGTCTGCTTTGTCCTTAGACTAGACCTCCAGTTTCCTTACGGAACTGGAGAGGCCGTTGGAATGCGGGGGACCTGCAGACATATGGCAAATCCATCTCTTTCTCTCCATGCCCACAGCTACTACCCTAGTTTCAGCTGCCATCACCTCCTGCCTCCTGACTGCCCATCCTACTTCATTCCCATTCTGCAGGGTCAGGCCCCTGTGTCACACCATCCAATTGTTTCCCACTGCTTCTTGGATAGAACAAAATCTTTCACTTGGCCTCCCGGTCCAGGCCGACCCACCCCTTCCTGCAGCCTCCGGTTTGTCTTCCAGCCACCTGTTACTCCTTCCCCCTTCTGCCCCTGGGCCTCTCTACTCACAGCACTCTTCCTTCCTTCTACCCTTGATATTATAGACTGAATGTTTGTATCCTTCCCAAAATTAACATGTTGAAGCCCCAGTCCCCAGGCTGACTGTATTTGGAGACAAGGTCATTATGAAGGTTATTAAAGCTACATGAGGTCATAAGGATGGGACACTGATCCAGTAGAATTCACATCCATATTAAGAGAAAACACCGCAGGCCACCAGGGTTCCTCCACCGCACCAGGTGAGGACACAGCAGGAAGGCAGCCGGCCAGCTATACCATGTACAGGCTAGGAAGGGAGCCTTACCAAAAGCCAGACTGGCTAGAGCTCCCCTCTCAAGAAAACTGAGAAACAAATGTCTGTTGTCTATTCTGTCGTGGCGGGGCTTCCCAGATGGCTCAGGGGTGACGAATCTGCCTAGCAAGCAGAAGATGTGGGTTTGATCCCTGGGTCAGGAAGATGCCCTGGAGAAGGAAATGGCTCCCCACTCCAGTATTCTTGGTTGGGAAATCCCACGGACAGAGGAGCCTGGCAGACTACAGTCCGTGGTGTCGCAAGAGTCGGACATGACTGAGTGACTGAGCACACACACGCATGCGCGCACACACACATTCTGTTACAGCAGCTCTAGCTGACACATACACTCAACTAACCTCTATGCTTCAGGTTTCTACTCAAAGCACTTCTGATTCCCCATTCCTGTGCCACACTCCCATTTGGGCAGGACCCCTGATTCTGAGTGTTGCAGCAGGGGTATTCTCCTTTGCAGGACTTTTCACAATAGCCTCAGTTGATTGTGTAATTATCGGGACTTCTCCACTAGCTCGTGCCTGCTCAAGGTGGAGACAGCAGCTGGGTCATGCAGTGATGCAAACCCAGCATCTGGCACACAGGGTCCAAAAGATAGAAGAGACTCTATAAATATTTTTAAGATGTCATCATGAAAGCTGTCCCTGAATTTGAAGAAATCTTCTGGGCAGTTTTTAAAATTTGTTTCTAATTCTACAACCTTATAGGAGAAAGGAAACTAGTCTTAGAGTTTGTATCACCCTTCTTTGTAATACAGAACTCAGTTCAAATACATATATCAGCTTTATGAACTTTATCAGCTAAAATACATATATTTATGTTGTAGTTGTTGGTGCTGTTGTAAAGTTTTTCTTTTAATGTGGACTATTTTTAAAGTCTTTGTTGAATTTGTTACAACATTGCTTGTTTTATGTTTTGGTTTAGGGGTCATGGGTCATGTGGGATCTTAGCTTCCCCACCAGGGATCAAACCAGCAGCCCCTGCACTGAAAGGCCAAGTCTTAACCACCGGACCACCAAGGCAGTCTCAGTGCTGCCTTATATTCTGCCAGTTTGACTGCATGGAAAGGATGCCAGGAAAATCTCCCAGTAGAACCGAGGCCTCCCAGGGAATGCTGTCTTATCACTTGGCTTTTTGCTTGTGGTTCAAGCCTGTGGGCCTGGAGTTGTATACAAAATGGTGCAGTGTATAATTGTGACCGTCTGAATGTAGGTCAAATGCTAGATCCGCGAGACCAGCCTGTGAGTGACCGTCAGCACTGCGATCTGAGGAGACAGCAGCTCGTCCGGGCAAGTGCGGGCTAGTCCTGGAGCGCCCAGCCTCTCCGCAGAGCCGTGACTGCACCCAGCTAACCCCACAGAAAAAGCAGCTCTCCAGCCTTCCCCTGGCCTGAGCTACTCTGTGTACAGCCTAGTATCTATTAACATAAGTGGGATCGTCTACTGTCATAAACTAAATGTTTGACTCCCTCAAAATTCATATTCACAAGGCTGACGAGCTTATCCCCAGTGCAACGGTCTTTGGAGGTGGGGCCTTGGGAGGTGATTAGGTTTAGCTGAGGTCATGAAGATGGGACCCCCTCACAACGAAGGCAGTAGTGGCCTTATAAGAAGGGACCAGGGCCATTCCTGGAGGTCCAGCGGTTAAGACGCCACAGTTCCAGGGCAGGGGGACTGGGTTCAGTCCCTGGACAGGGAACTCGACTACAAGACACGACTAAGGCTTCTCATACCCAGGTGAAGGCCTCGGGGCGTGCTCTAGGTAAGACCCCGTGCAGCCAAATAAATAGATAAAAATACTAAAAAGAAGAAGAAGAGACCAGAGCCCCCTGTCTCTAGGCACAAGGAGGATACAGGATAAAGACAGCTGTCTGCAAGGCAGGAAGAGGGCCCTGACAAGCAGCTGAACTCAGAGCTCCTGGGTTTGGACTTCCCAGTCTCCAGAACCAAGAGAAATCAACTTCTGTTGTTTAGCTGCCCAATCTGAAGTACTTTGTTATAGCAGCCCCAACATATTAAGGCCCCCTCCAGCCACCCACCCCCCGAGCCTGCACTGTATTCTCTCTGGTCTGGAGATGGCTTACTTCCTCCCAGAGTCTCCCTGTAAGGCAGTTACTGAGTTTACATTTTGTTTTTTCATTTATTTTTTATTCTTGAAATTTCTGGCAGCGCTGGGTCCTCGTTGCGGCTTGCAGGCTTCTCTAGTTGTGGCGCACGGGCTCCTGAGCACGGGCTCAGTTGCCTTTCAGCCTGTGGGATCCTAGTTCCCCAAGCAGGGATCAAACCCACGTCCCCTGCATAAGAAGGTAGAGTCTTAGCCACCGGGCCACCGGGGAAGTCCCTGAGTTTACTTTTGTTTCACTCCTACCTGGGGACACCGTCTGTGTAAAGACTCACTTTGAAGAAAGTACCTGCCTTTAATCTCACTCAATAAACTAGAAAATTAATCTCTAGGGAAAACGTTACCTAACAACCTTCATAAGCACAGAGACAGACAGAGGTCACCCCTTGCACTGTTTTTAATGCCTGCGTGTCCTACTGATTTCTCACAGGTGACTGCTTTACTGCTGCTAAGTCGCTTCAGCCGTGTCCAACTCTCTGCGACCCCACAGACGGCAGCCCACCAGGCTCCCCTGTCCCTGGGATTCTCCAGGCAGGAACACTGGAGTGGATTGCCATTTCCTTCTCCAGTGCATGAAAGTGAAAAGTGAAAATGAAGTCGCTCAGTCGTGTCCGACTAGTAGCAACCCCATGGACTGCAGCCCACCAGGCTCCTCCGTCCATGGGATTTTTCAGGCAAGTGTACTGGAGTGGGGTGCCATTGCCTTCTCTGCACAGGTGACTGAGTCATTCTCTAATATTGGTACAAGTCTTCTGAACATTTTTAAACTGGTCATTTTATTCTAACGTTCAGATTGTTCCTCAGAGAAAAGTTTCCTGATTCAAGCATTTGAGTTATTTCACAGCTCTTCTATGAAGCCACGTGGCTTCACAAAGCCACAACTTTACACAGGGTATCAGCCATGCACAGAAGCCCACACACAGACATCGTAGGTCCTGCTATCTCTCTTTATTTTAGCCTGTTTATTAGGTACCTAATGGGCTCTTAGCTTTTTTCTGTTTATTTTCTTTCTGGGAAGAGTCATGTTGAGATGGACAACAGGCCAGCACTCAGAAAATCAGTTACTGTTCCACCAATGATCAGAAACCTGTGCCTGAAGACCTGAAGATCTGATGCTGACACAGCCCTGTCCCATTCTCACATCCACAAGGGGTTTATTTTTAATATAGTGATGCTTCAGGGGATATAAGGGACACACAGAGAAAGGGAAAGCAAACAAGTGAACAGATAAGCAAAGTGCTTCCTTTGACAGAAGGGCCTCCCCAGTCACAGCGTTCGTCGAAGGCCATCTAGTGGATCCACTTGGGAAAAATGCTCAGTGCTCAGGGGAGACCAGGACCCCGGGTACCCAGGGAGGGGAGCGGCCCTTCAGGACTCAGAGTCTGATTTCTTCTCAGAAGAAGAGGGGTCAGTCTCCTCGACTCTCATCGGCTCCTGTGTCCTGTCATTTCCCATTTCTTGGGGAAGGTGACGGGCCTGATGTGCATGTGTGAAGATCAGAATGAGATGAAAAATAGTAGTTACATCTTCTAAACTGTGGGCTTCCCTGGTGGCTCAGATGGTAAAGCCTCTGCCTGCAGTGCAGGAGACCTGGGTTTGATCCCTGGGTCGGGAAGATCCCTAGAGAAGGGAATGGCAGCCCTTCCAGTGTCCTTGCCAGGAGAATTCCATGGACAGAGGAGCCTGGTGGGCTACGGTCTATGGAGTCACAAAGAGTCAGACACATTGGAGCAACTAATACAGTCACTTTTTCTACTATACTGCATAAAGTTGGGGACTCGGTTAAAGGTATGGACCTCTAACACATACACAAAAGCAATCCATGATTCCCATAAACAGAGATGCCAGCATTGCAGGGTTTTATCCATTCACCAAATATTACTTGAGTTCACAGTATGTGGCATTACCGTGTGCACTGATAGCTTTGACCTGATGTCTAAAGGAAGGAAAAGGCTTCACCCATGTAAAATTAGCTAAAGGGAAAGGGCAGTGAAATGTCACCCTGCAACAGAGAATCAGGGAAGAAGCTTCCATGGGGAGGTGGGATTATTTTCCTCTTTGGGTTTATTTTTGGTTATAGTTATACAAAATAATACACACTTTTGAAACTTGAAAAAAGCAGAAGGGAACTCTCCCCTCATTTCCCATGTACTTCCAGTCTCAGCAGGAAACCTCTATTTAGGGCTCACTTGTGTAATTTCTGGAGGTTTTAAACTGGGCCTTAAAGGATGAAAAGGATCGGTCAATGAGAAAAAATGGGAGAGGGATGTGAGAGGGACAGGAGATGGGACACTTTGGAAGGGAAAGGGTTAATTCCAGGTAGCACCCAGCTGCATTATCATTGTGGTATATGAATTTTCTGATAGTCTCAGGCCCCATGAGTTTCTGATAGTACTTATAATTTTTTTAAAAAAGGAAAGAGAGAAGAAAAAAGAACCAGTTAATTCATTCCAGACACCTGGCTTTTTTCAAATTCCCCAGATATTTTTTTTTCTCCTTTGGTTTGACCACAAAGTGAACCCAAGAGTATGAATCATCAGCCTTCATCTCATGAATGTTTTATTCCAAGAACTTTCAGAACTTTTTATATTGCATTCAAATCCTCAGGCAACTCAGTATTCTCCTGCTCTTGCTGGCCTTGGAAGTAAGGGCTGTGTTTATTTTAAGTGTGGGGGCGCCGGCTCTGCAGCAGTTAAGTTAGGCTTTAAGTCCCAAGTCAGCTGAGTTGGAGTGGGAGCAGCTCTGCCTCTGCAGACCTCCTGTACTAGTCTTGGTGCCCTTCCTCCGGACAATTGCACCCACCGCTGCCAGAAGATTTAGCAATCCACAGCAAATTGCTGCGAAATATTGGGCTACGTCTCTTGGACTGCCAGGAGGTCAAACCAGCCAATTCCAAAGGAAATCAACCCTGAATATTTATTGGAAGGACTGATGCTGAAGCTGAAGCTCCAATACTTTGGCCACCTGATGCGAAGAACTCACTTATTGGAAATAAGACCCTGATGCTGGGAAAGACTGAGGGTTGGAGGAGAAGGGGGCAACAGAGGATGAGATGGTTGGATGGCATCACTGACTCAATGGACTCGAGTTTGAGTAAACTCCGGGAGATGGTGAAAGAAAGGGAAGCCTGGCGTGCTGCTGTCCATGAGGTCAAAAACAGTCGGACATGACTGAGCAACTGAACAACAACAACAACAAATACAGCCCATAATATCCAGGCAGCCAGTCTGCTCCCTGTGATGGGCTCAGGGCCTCGGACCTCCGACATTAGCAGAAGGAATATATGAATAATGACCAAGAAATCCTCTATCCGGGAAGCATCCAGGGCATCAGCCACCAGCCACGCGTGATGAAGTGCCAGTTCACCCCCAGCTGGGCACTCCCCCCAGGCAGGAAGTTGGACTTAGCCCCCCTGGTGGGTGTCCCGGCTCACTCACCCTGGAGGAGACTTAGAACTTTCCAGGCTGCAGTGGCCCGTGCAGCACACACCCTCCCTGAGCCTCTCCGGCCCACCACTTCTCCAGTCAGTGGTGACCACAGTCAGGGTGTCCCGCAAAATCCCTATTAGCCTGCTTCCTGGGGGGTGTCACCCCGCGGTCTGTGCTTCCCTTCCCCACTCCCCCCAACATTCAGAGGGACCAGCCCGCCGTCCGGAGCATGAACAGCTGAGCACAATGGACAGCCTAGCATCCGAGTCCGCCCAGACCCTGTGCCCACATTTCCTGTCTCTTTTCCTTGACTCTTTAGGCCCTGGATTCCTACTCAGTGTCCTCAGGTTCTCTGTGTTACTAGCTGCTGCT
Source organism: Madoqua kirkii (assembly GCA_006408675.1). NCBI lineage: Eukaryota > Metazoa > Chordata > Mammalia > Artiodactyla > Bovidae > Madoqua > Madoqua kirkii. The sequence continues at coordinate 11,295 of SJYC01141124.1, read as the reverse complement.
GCTACCAGAACAATCCCTCTAAAACTGCTGGAGACCCGACAATGGGGGAGAGGGGTATTGGAGGGGCGTGGAGGAAGGGGAGGGTGTGACAAATCGGGAGAGTAGCGTTGACATATATACACACCATGTGTACGATAGACAGCTAGTGGGAACCTGCTATATAACACAGGGAGCTCAGCCTGGCACTCTGTGATGACCTAGAGGGGTGAGAGGGGGGAGCGGAGGGAGGGAGGCTCAAGAGGGAGGGAATATATGTATACCTATAGCTGATTCGCACTGTTGTACACCAGAAACTAACACAACATTGTAAAGCAATTATATCCCCCCTCGAAAAAACTGGGGGGACTTCCCTGGTGGTCCAGTGGTTAAGAATCCGCCTTGCAAGGCAGGAGATGGGGGTTTGATTCCTGGTCGAGGAACTGAGATCTCACATGCCACAGAGCAACTAAGCCCACATGCTACAACTATGGAGCCGGGGCAACATAACTAGAGAGTCTGCATGATGCAACAAAGATTCCCCATGCTACAGCAAAGACGGGACACAGCCAAATAAACAAGTATTTAAAAAAATGCTGGCGACCCCCAATAGTAAGGGCTGATTTCTTGCTCATGGTACACGCCCACTCTGGCCTGGTGGAGGAACCCAGCTCACTAGAATTATTAAGGGACCTGGGTGGGTGGAAGCTCCCAAAGCCTCCTGCTATAGTTCACTGGCCAAACCAGCCACCCGGCCGTGCCTCATCCCAGCGGGAGTGAAGGATGGTCCTGCCCTGCTCCAGGAAGACAGCAGAACTGGATGGATTATCTGTAGGTCTTTGGAGCGCGGCTCCCAGATTCGCCTTCTTCCCACAGTGTGGTTGACTTGTTTGTCAGCCAGGCTGACCTTGGCCGTCCCACCCGGCTCTCAGCATTGCTTGCTCCTTGCTCCAATCCACCCACAGTTGCAGGGGAATAAATCTCTCTGGCTGAGGAATCCCAACCATTACTTTCTGCCAGAGGAAGGAACTGATCATCGTTCACAGGAGATCAGAGTGGTGTTATTAAACAGGATTCCCAGAGCACTTCCAAACACCTTCTCAGCCAGCAGTTTTCAAGTAGCCAGCCAAGGAAGTTCCACCAACGTTCCTTAAGCCCATTTTCTGTGCCAAGTACTCTGGGAGATGCTGGGGTTACACCTAGCAGCCACACGCCATCCCTGCTGTGAAAGGACTAGTGTGCCAACAAGCAGATTCAAAAATACCCCAAGCAAGTCTTACCTCATTTACTACACCAGAACCACAGCAGGTAGGGACGGGGCAAGGGAGGCCAAGGGAGTGAGCCAGAAATCTGGCGTCAGTGGGGTCAGCTGTGCCCAGCAACGAAGCCTCCACTGGGGTGCAGAGGGCTCAGCCACGCGGTGGTCTGTGGCAGAGAAGCTGTGTCAGGAAACCATGTTATTGCCCACACTCAGGCAGATCAAACAGAACATAAAATCATTGCTTCCAGCAAACCAAGGTTTTGTATTTTAATAATGTGTCTAGTGGCTCCAGCAGGGACTTGACTCTCAGCTACGCTACTCACAGACCTGCCACTCTCTGCGTTGCTTTGTCATCTGTAAAGGGAAGTTTTTGTGAGGATTAAATGAGATACTCATGTTAGCAATCTGCAACCTTTTTGGCACCAGGGACCGTGGAAGACAACTTTTCCACAGACTGGGGAGGGGGAGCAAGGGATGGTTTCGGGATGACTCACACATGTTACATTTATTGTGTACTTTATTTCTATTATCATTACATTGTGCTATATAATGAAATAATTATATAATGCACTATATTTTTTTTATAAAGGAGGAAAAGGTTTACCTGAAAATTAGTCCCTTGTGATAATGAACAAGATTACAGTTCATAGCAACTGAATAAAAGAATCAGATCATCAGGCATTAAGATATTCATATGAAACACATGACCTAGACCCCCCACAGAGCCCTACGGTGCAGTTCCCAGTAGGGTTCAAGCTCCTAAGAAAATCTAATGCTGCCCCTGATCTGCCAGGGGATGGAGCTCAGGCAGTAATGCAAGCGATGGGAAGCAGCTGTAAATGCTGATGAAGTTTCGTTCACTTACCTCCTGCTCTGCAGCCATGGGCTATAAGGAGCCCAGGGACCAGGACCAGTCCACGACCTGGCGGGTGCAGAGCCTTGCTGTATACAAAGCACTTACTGCAGTGCCAGGAAATGGTGGCCTCTGCTAATGTCCCTGGAAGCAGATCCAAGCACCTGCAGTGGGCACCCAACCCATGTGACATCCAGAGAGAGGGATTTTTATCCCCCTCCCTCTTTTATTTTTTACAATAAAAATCTTTCAGTAGTAATTAAGAAATTGAATAAATAATAATAATAGCCAGAAAAACACAGTAAAGTGTCCCTTTAATTGAACTTCACAGGTAATAATGACAGCAAAACATAAAATATAAAAGAAACATCCTGTTCAACAAAGGAAAGAAATTTCCAGTACAACAAAGGAAAGGAGCAACAGAATAGCACTTTCTGGTTACATGGGCCGCCCTAATGGTTCAGTGGGTAAAGAACCCACCTGCAATGCAGAAGATAGGAGACCAGGGTTTGATCTCTGGGTGAGGAAGATTCCCTGGAGAAGGAAATGGCAACCCACTCCAGTGTTCTTGCCTGAAAGGATCCCATGGACAGAGGAGCCTGGCAGGCTGAATTTTCTTATAAAGGAGAAAAAGTTATACCTAAACATTAGTCTCCCACTATAACGAATAATACTACAGTTTCATAGCAATGGAATAAAAACGAAGGCAAGGGACTTCCCTGGTGGCTCAGTGGTAAAGAACTCACCTGCCGATGCAAGAGACAGACATTCCAACCCTGGTGTGGGAGCATCCCACATGCCACGGAGCAGCTGGTCGGTGGGCCACAGCTCCTGGGCCTGCGCCCTAGAGCCCAGGAGCTGCAACACTGACCCCGCAGGCTGCGGCTACAGAAGCCTGCTCGCCCTCGAGCCCGTGCTCTGCAAAAAGAGAAGCCGCCGCAGTGAGGAGCCTGCGCACCGCAGCTAGAGAGGGGCCCCCGCGCAGCGCACTAGAGGAAGAGGTCTGCGTGCAGCAGTGAAGACCCAGGGCAGCCAAAGACAAACAGATGTGTTTTTTAAGGAAGGCAAATAGAAAAAATACACTTGAATTTTAAATACCTTTTCAAACATTACAGTTAACCGTGTTTTTCAGGTATGGAAAACTTGCACATACCAAAAATATTATACCTCGCAGGTTGCCTGGCTTCATGGTTTCAAATTTTAAAAAGAGAAACTCCAGGTGATCATCTAGAATGCCAGAGTAGAAGGAAATCATATTCCATTTCTTCATCTCTACAGCCTTTCTGCTCTCGTTTATCTCAAATCTACTGTTTAAATGGCAGGAGTATGCCATTCCACAGAAGCTTAGACATGAACTTGGAGTGAACTCGCTCAAAAGGAACGCAAGACCAGTTTGCTCTCAAAGGGATGGGTGTAGCCGAACCCAGGCTAATCCGTGGCCAAGGGCATAACTGGAATCCTCTGACTCACTTTCCTGTAGCGGATGAGCTTTACTCAGCATTGGGGTAGGCAGAATTCTAAGATGGCCTCAAGATTCCCAGCCCCTGTGTTAGGGCACCATCTCCCACTATCCAATCAGACACTCATCTAGGTACCTCTCAAGGGACTTTGCAGGTGGAATGAAGGTCTCCAACCAGCTGGCCCTTTAGGAAGATTATGCAGGTGGGATTGGCGTGATCACAGGGGCCCTTTCAACCTGGGAGTAGAGTCAGAGGGGCTTCCCAGGTGGCATAGTGATAAAGAACCCCAGCATGCAGGTAGACACATGAGAGGCAGGTTCAATCTCTGGGTTGGGAAAATCCCCTGGAGGAGGGCATGGCAACCCACTCCAGTGTTCTTGCCTGGAGAATCCCATGGACAGAGGAGCCTGATGGGCTACAGTCCATGGGGCACAGAGTCGGACACGACTGAAGCAACTTAGCACACACACGTGCACGTAGACTCAGAAACCCAGGAAATCAGAGATTTGAAGCAGGAGACACAGTGGATGCTCTGGGGCTGGTTTGAAGAAGGAAGGGGGCCATGTGGCAGACGACATGAGTGGCCTCAGAGACCCAACCATCAGACAGGATGTGGGAACCTCACTCAGTCCTGCCACCACAAGGAACTGCATTCTACCACCAGAATGGGCTTGGAGTGGGTCGTTTATCCCCTGGAGCTCCAGGTGAGGACTCAGTCTGGCCAACACCCCGAGCAGAGAGCTGGCTAAGGATCATCGTGTTGCATCCTGATGGTCACGGCTGAGCTAATGAGCAGGTGCTGGGGTTGGTTTGTTTAATCAGCTTTCATTTTGTGGAAACAAAATTGACAAGCAAAATTGTCTCTATTTAAGATGCACAGCTTGATGCTTTGACATATTTTGATGTGACCATCACAATCAAGCTAATTAACCTGTCCATCACCTCACAGGTTACTTTCTGTGTGTGCTGAGAACACTTGGGATTTACCCTCTCGGCAAATTTCATAAACATGATACAGTATTGCTCATTACAGTCACCAAGCTGTACGTGAGATCCCAGAACACATTGATTCTGCGTGTTGGAAACTTTGCACCCTTTGACTGACATCTTTCCCTTCTCCTGCCCCCATCCCCTGACAACCACTGTTCTTCTACTCTGTGCTATCGTTTTAAAAATTGGAATATAATTGCTTTATAATGTTTGATAGTTTCTGCTTGCAACAAAGTGAGTTAGCTATATGTATACATATTATTGGGCTTCCCAGGTGGCTCAGTGGGTAAAGAACCCACCTGCCAATGCAGGAGGCATAAGAGGCACAGGTTCCATCCTTGGGTCTGGAAGATCCTCTGGAGGAGGGAATAGCAATGTACTCCAATACTCTTTCCTGGAGGATAGCATGGACAGAGGAGCCTGGCAGGTTTTAGTCCATGGAGTTGCAAGAGTCGGACGTGACTGAAGTGGCTTAGCATGCACGTATCCCCTCCCCAGCGAACCTCCCTCCCTCTTCCCACCCCACTCCTCTAGGGCATTGCAGAGCGCTGAGTCGAGCTCCCTGTGTTATACAGCAGCTTCTCACTAGCTAGCTCTTTTGCACATGGTCGTGTATATAAGTCAGCGCTACTCTCCCCTCCCCTTCCCCGGCTGTTCAGTGTGTCTGCAAATCTAATCTTGCCCTGGAAATAGGTTCACCCCCCAGTGTTCATTGCAGCATTGTTCACAATGGCCAGAATACGGAAGCAGCCTAAATGTCCAAGGCCAGATGAATGGATAAGGCTGTGGTGCATATCTACAGTGGAACATTATTCAGCCACTAAGAAAGAACAAAATACGGTCATTTGTAGGGATGTGGATGGGCCTAGAGTCCTTCACACAGAGTGAAGTAAGTCAGGAAGAGAAAACAAATAGTGTATATTAATGCAAACATATGGAATCTAGAAAAATGGCACTCTGTGCTTCTGAGATTGACTTTTTCTTAGTCTACATATAACTGACCTCATGCAATATTTGTCTTCCTGTGTCTGGCTTCTCCTACTTGGTGTAAGGTCCTTCTGGTTCATCCACACTGTCACAACTGGCAGCGTTGCTTTCTTTTTATGAATAACATTTATATATATATTATAAATATGTAGTAGTATGTTCTCCATCCATCAAGGACTTAGATGGTTTCCAGGTCTTAACAAAGAAGGCTGAGCACCAAAGAATTGATGCTTTCAAACTGTGGTGCTGGAGAAGACTTTTGAGAGCCCCTTTGACAGCAAGGAAATCAAGCCAGTCCATCCTAAAGGAAATCAACTCTAAATATTCACTGGAAAGACTGATGCTGAATCTTCAGTACTTCAGCCCCTTGATGCAAAGAGCCGACTCATTGGAAAAGACCCTGATGCTGGGAAAGACTGAGGGCAGGAAAAGGAGGCAACAGAGGATGAGATGGTTGGATGACATCATCAACTCAATGGACATAAGTTTGTGCAAATTCCGGGAACAGTGAAGGACAGGGAATCCTAGTGTGCTGCAGTCTGTGGGGTCGAAAAGAGTCGGACACGACTAGTAACTGAGCAGCAAACGTCTTAACTATTGTGAACAGTGTGGCAGTGAAAAGATGAGTGCAAATGTGTCTTCTAGATACTCATTCCATGTTTTCGGATGCTTATTCAGAGGTGAGAGCAGTTCTAAGTCACTGTGTTTGTGGCCCTGTGTTATGCAGAAATAGAAACACTAATAAGGGATAAGTAACACAAATATGCTAAAGTTTACATAAACATTATTAAAAATCAGCAATAATTGCACCAGTTGTTTAGGATATAAGCCAAAAAAGATTCTCGGAGGGAGGAGTATTCTATCACTGATTTTGTTTGAATTGCTTGAGCATGGCAATAATAAGAAGCTGGTGGACTTTTAGTTGGTCTTATTATTTTAAAATTATTTGCAGATGGTGCATCTCCTTACTGCCTGCAGCTGGCTGCTCCCTTTGTTCTGCTCTTGGTGAGCTGCTGAGAACCTGGGACCCAAAGGAAGGAAGAACTTCCTACAGTTAACTTCCCAGTAGGGCAGAAACACAACCACGAGCCCCTTCCCATTATCCCAGGTGGCGCTAGTGGTAAAGAGTTCACCTGCCAAAGCAGAAGATCTAAGAACCGAGGGTCTGATACCTGTGTGTGGAAGATTCCTTGGAGAAGGGAATGGCAACCCACTCTAGTATTCTCGCCTGGATAATTCCGTGGACAGAGAAGTCTGGAGGAGCCCCAAAGGTGAGAGGAGTGAAGAAAAGAAAGCTCAACTACCATACACTTTTGCCAAGAGCAGGTACTAATTACTTAAGATTAAAAAAAAACAAAAACCCAAATCCTACTGACCCATCACAAGCATCCCAAGAAAGTAAATACAGAACAGCCTCTGTTTGAAGTCTGTGCATATCTCAGAAACATCTAACTGTTCCAGGGGGCCTTTGAGGGATGATATTCTGGAATAAATAGCGCACGCTCGTGTGTGTGTGTGTGTGTGTGTGCGCGCGTGTGCACACACGAGCATGTGCGTATGTGCTCAGTCATGTCTGGCTCTTTGCGACCCCACGGACTTTAGTCCACCAGACCCCTCTGTCCATGAAGTTTTCCAGGCAAGAATCCTGGAGTGGGTTGCCATTTCCTCCTCCAGGGATCCAACGCAGGTCTCTTGTCTCCTGCATTGTCAGACGGATTCTTTACCACTAGCGCCACCTGGGAAGCCCCTGGAATAAGCAGTGACTAGGATCAAGTCCCTGCCTATAGGAACCTGGGGAGCCGTGTAGTACCTCTCCTGACCACCTGTCTGCCCAGCTTTCCCATCCTGTCCACCTGGCCAGGAGCCTGGCTGTTCTGTTATGATAACTGAATTAGTCTTTCTTCAGAGGTAGAGGACAGCTTAGCCTTCCTGCTCTTATACCTGTTTCCAAACTTACCTCAAGTAACATTATTTTGATACATATTGCACAAAAATGTTTGAAGTGTATTTTGTAAAACAATGTGAAAGCAGATACACACTACATAAATTAGATAAACAAGGTCCTATAGTACAGGATCTTGTTTTTTAATTTTTAATGATATAATCTGAAAGCTATTTCTGCAATAGATTAAAAAGAATTCTTTCTTTAAAAAAAAGCAATATGTCTTCTCATTTTGCCATTCACAAGATGCCTGAGACTGACGTGCAGAAATACTTTTCTGAAAGGTTACAAAATAACTTGCATCTCACTCCATGGCTCTTTGATTTGGTAATAAAAAGCAATCACAGTAGCTTATTCACTTACAGAGACTAATTCAAGCCCCGGGGATACAGTCTAGAATTTGGTAGGCAGTTACTAACAGCTGCAGAAAAACACCGTGAATCCTGGGGCGGAGAAGAATCATCATAAAAATTATAGCAATAGGATCTGCAAGGATTAAGGAGCAGCAACAATAAAACAGCACCCAGATGAATTTCACTGTTCAAAACATATCATACAGATGACTGGCCTTCCTAGATTCAACCTCAACTCAGGAAAAAACAGAGAAAGTAGGATGTGCCAAGATGAGTTGTTCTTGTTTAGCTGCTCAGTCATGTCCAACCCTTTGCAACAACATGGACTTTAGCCCTCCAGGCTCCTCTGTCCATGGGATTTCCCAGGCAAGGATACTAAGTGGGCTGCCATCTCATTCCCCAGGGAGTCTTCCTGACCCAGGGGCTGAAGACAGGCCTCCAGCATTGGCAGGTGGAGTCTTGATTCCTGAGCCACCAGGGCTGCCACAGTGTATGTGGGCCGTATAGACAAAGCAGCCGTGATTAGCTCCGCCACTGAAACAGCGCCTCCCTTCCAGAAGCACAGTGGAGGAAATGACTAACTCTCACCAAGGCCTGGGAAGACTTCTGAGAAGAAATGCCCTTTGTCCACCATTTGGACATAAGGTAGAGAAAGAAGAAAGGAGGAAACCAAAATATCTTAGGGCTTGATAGCCCAGATGTCAAGACAGTTGAGCCTAACCAACCAAGCCTCAGGCATAGGCTTGGAAGGGTGTCTGCCCACCTGACACTGAACATGCCTGCAGGATTTTCACATGGTTCCTGGGGAATTAGAACGACAATATATTTTCTTTCTTTCTTTTTTTTTTTTAAGACTACAAACACACTCCATTTCATACAAAGAAGGCGGGCTGCCAATCTTCTGGAGCTGAGATTCTTAAATTATTCTTGGCTATAGACTTGAATGTGTGTGAACTCAGAGCCCTTCTTTGTTTTCTTATCTCATTCTGGGGGAACCCAGATAATTTCTGGTTGCAGCTGCATATCTGGGGTTGTAAGTGATCTCCTGGAAAATCGCTGTTAAGTTGCTGAAATTATCCTTTACACTTTTAACTTTATTCCATGACATAACACACTTGAGCTTTGTTCCTAGGGCTCCATCTCAATTCCTGGCATTTCCCCAGCCATGCTGTATCATCAAACAGCTTCATGCATTTTTAAACAAAATGATCCTACTTTCCCAGAGCCTTTCATTTCTTTTTTCAGGGTCTTCAACTTTTTAAAGATCAATTACACTTGCAAAAAAAATAATTCCAGAATATTGCTAACTGTGGCTTCCATTATCCACTGCCTCACATGTGAACTTTTAACTTTTTCTTTAAATACATTCTTGAAAAATTATTGAATCTTTTGTTCTAATAATGTCATCTCTTTCTCAGCATTCCACTGTTTATGACTATGCAATTAATTTTTCCTTCCAGATCTAAATTTGTTGACTCTTAATAATTACCCAAATTCCAGAGTATCCAGAATATATCAACAGATAAGGATGTTACATCAATCTCTAAGAAATTCTAAGCTGAAAAAGTATGTATATATATATATATTATTTTATCTTGATACTAGGATCACAAATTACATTTTTAAAGATTAACTACATAAAGTATAAGACTTTTAAAGATTAACCACATAAATATAAGATTTGTTCACAGCAAAAATTTACCCAAACAATAAATTAATTATATACTTAACAAAGCAAAGGAAAAGCACAGGAAAATGTTTACAGAATATCCATGTGAAATGAATAGCATCCAAATTACATCTTACTAGAGAAAGGATCCCTCCTACACTGTTGGTCGGAATGTAAATTGGTGCAGTCACTATGGAGGACAGTATGGAAGTTCCTTAAAAAACTAAAGACAGAGTTACCGCATGATCATACAATTCCACTCCTGGGCATATATCCAGAGAAAAATATGATTCAAAAGGATATATCACCCCAGTGTTCACTGCAGCACTGTTTACAGTAGCCAGGACATGGAAGCAACCTAAGCGTCTATCGACAGAGAAACAGATAAAGCAGATGTGGTGCATATATACAGTGGAAAATCATTCAGCCGTTAAAGAGATAATGCCATTTGCAGCAACATGGGTGTACCTAGAGAGTGTCATACTGAGTGAAGTAATTCAGACAGAGAAGGAGAAATACCATATGACATTCTTCATGTGAAGTCGAAAAAGAAATGATACAAACTTACTTACAAAACACAGACTTAGAGAATGAACTTATGGTTGCCAGGGAGAAGGCTGGAGGGAAGAACAGTGAGGGAGTTTGGGTGGATATGCACACACTGCTGTATTTAAAATGGGTAGTCTGTAAGGACCTGCTATATAGCACAAGGAACTCTGCTCACTGTTATGTGGTGGCCCGGATGGGAAGGGAGTTTGAGGGAGAATGGATTCATGCGTGTGCATGTCTGAGTCCCTTTGCTGTCCATCTGAAACTATCACAACATTCTTAATTGGCTATAACTGAATACAAAATAAAAAACATACAGATCCTTATGAAGAGCTGTTACAAATCAATAAAAAAGAACAAACACCCTAGTAGAAAAGCAGGTAATGAACATGATTGTTATTTTCATAGAAGAGATTCAAAAGATATGAACTGAGAAAGGAAAAGAACTTTAGTAATAATCAAAGAAAGAAAACTTAAAATCAAAATGAGAAAAAAGGTACTGATTAGATCAACAACTTTTTTGGGGGGGCGGGTAGAATTGGCTTACAAAATAAATCAGGATATGAAAACATGGGCAAGCATGTGAAAGGACTGTGTGTTTCATAAAAAGAACAACTTTACCAAGGAGCAATTTGATGGTCTCTATTAAAAATTTAAACATGCTTTGGGTTTGATCCCTGGATGGGGAAGATCCCCTAGAGGAGGAAATGAAAACCCATTGCAGTATTCTTGCCTGGAGAATCCCGTGGACAGAGAAGCCTGGCGGGCTACAGTCCATGAGATCACAGACAGTCGGACATGACTGAGTGACTACCAAACAATAAACAAGCTTCTTAACCCAACGATTTCATGTCTAAGAAACTATATGAAGAAAAGAATCATCCACTCACAGAGAGAACTCTGTAGAATAGTATACATTGCTCTATTGTTTAAAATGAAGGGAGAGGATGAGATTTCCTATTTGTTTAAATGACAAAAAATACTGCCTATTAAATATCAACAACAAAGCTAGTATTATTGAAGAGGAAATAAAGTACATGATTGAAACTTTTCCAAAAATGAGTAGAATTCTTTCTTATTTATACCGTAGTGTTAGTCGCTCAGTCGTGTCAAACTCTCTGCAACTCCATGGACTGTAGCCCGACAGGCCCCTCTGTTCATGGGATTCTCCAGCAAGAATACTGAAGTGTGTAGCACATTTATAGAGAAGCAATAATTCCTCATTCACTTAACATAATTTGGGAAACCTGAGAGG